>JZLH01S0247747.1:178146-196256 GCA_001188425.1 Eucidaris tribuloides
AAAAGAAAGACTATTTGTATATTTTATGGCTTTTCTACCTTTTAGAATCTTGATTAAGACTGGAAACTATAGAAAAGCAAGACATTTATGCGCACTCAGTAGAACATTCACCATTTATGAAGTGAAATTGTCATAAATACCTTTACAAGTTAATTTTCTAGTCAAAAGAAATAGATTCTGACTTTTAATGTATTTCGTTGCATGTAAAAAGAGAAATCAAATTTTGTTCAAAAAGAAAAGAAATTGAAAATACATAACCATTCTTGTTAGCCTTGTATTTGCCTGTGTTGTCGACATTTGGGGGATGTATTTCAATCAAATATTTACTCACAAGGTGGTGGAGTTGTGGGTGGTTCCGTTGTTGGTGGTGTAGTTGTAGGTGGTAGCGTTGTTGTTGGTGGCAGTGTAGTTGTAGGTGGTAACGTTGTTGTTGGTGGTGTAGTTGTAGGTGGTAACGTTGTTGTTCGTGGCGGTGTAGTTGTAGGTGGTAACGTTGTTGTTCGTGGCGGTGTAGTTGTAGGTGGTAACGTTGTTGTCGGTGGTGTAGTTGTAGGTGGTAACGTTGTTGTCGGTGATGTAGTTGTAGGTGGTAACGTTGTTGTTCGTGGTGGTGTAGTTGTAGGTGGTAACGTTGTTGTTCGTGGCGGTGTAGTTGTAGGTGGTAACGTTGTTGTTGGTGGTGTATCCGATATTGGTGATTCAGTTGTAGGTGGTAACGTTGTTGTCGGTGGTGTAGGTGGTTCCGTTGTTGTTGATGATGTAGTTGTGGGTGGTGCCGTTGATGTTATCACTGTTGGTGTGGCTATTGAAATCAAACAAATAATTCGAGATTATTCACGTCAGACCTTTTAGATTCGATCACTAGAAAATTTGAGAACATTTCGGGCCATTTGTAACATCTGTTTTGTTCTGTTTAACCACAGGGCATAATGTGAAAATTCAAAGCCTGTAACGCGAATTTTGGTATTACAAGCTTTCAACCTATAAGGCAACATAAATATTACACTCTAGTATGCACATTTGGCGCATAAACCCTAACACCATAGAAAACAAAGCTAATTATTGTTTACCAGAAGCATCGAACAACAACGATTATTGTTTCTGCAAATATAATCAAAGCAAATGTATGGAAGAATATTTTATAGTCAAAGAAAATTGATTACAATTAGTTGTCTCAGCGGGAAAGGGGGTTAACATTAGCCAATTCGAGTCCAATATGTGTGGACTCCAGGCTCGGACTCAGTCTCGAGTCCCAGTGAAATGAATTACAGGGATTTTCATTTAACTGCGGACCAGCGACGTAACAGGTGGCTGTTATGGGGGGAGGGCAGACTAAATTAACTTGCCTAAACTAAGTCTTAAAATGTGCGTCTTTTCTTTCATTTTTCCCGAGTGTTTGGTAGATTTTCCAGACTGATATCCTTTGCTCCCCTCCCCCCCCCCCGCTGTTACATTACTGACAGAGACTCAGACTCAGGACTTGTTCGGGTTCGATACCAACAATTGCCTGCTTCTAGTTTACACAATATTCGTCTTACGAACTTCTGCTGTTTGCAAAAGGAACATGTTCAATTTCAAAAAGACTGTCTAACCTGATTTGCTAATCCAGAGCAGAGGGGCTGCGTCACTCGAATGATAACATTCAAAACCGATACTCGACGGTTCGCACGGTGACTTCATTTGTACAAAGGGGGACCTGGTCAACGTTTCACACTCGAATGTCAGGAAGGTTCCTCGCAAAAATCGAACTGGTCTCGACAGGTCCTCTACGCTCAAATTCGCCTGGTTTGTTCCGGGGTCACTTTTTTGCCCATCGGGTGGCTCATCGTCACACCACGGTGGTCCAGTAGCAGATCTCATCCCAACAATTCTGGAAATGGAGAAATGTTTCAGCACGTGCCATACGATAATCATACAACATAGTAGACATTGGTGCCAGGTTTGCCATGTTTACTAGAGTAGGCCTTTTTAAGGCCAAAACAACAACTTTGGCGCTTTTTGACATGACGTTTGGCTATTGAAGAATTCGAAGTGTGGCTAAACGGCTTTTTGGCCTATTGATGCCCAGTTTTTCAATGACACACAGTCATTATAAAATCTTATTTTCCGGGTTTGAGTCAAATTTGTGCCACAAGGATCCCCATAAGTAGTAGAAGCGGTTAAGCAGCCAAAATCACGATGAGTTCAAAATTTGACTAAAGCTGTTGAAACTTTTCACCCGTGGTTAGTACACTGCATAAGCCTGAGTTGGGATCGGGGGTGGGTAAGTCAGTATTTGACCTGTGATGAACCTCCAGAGGTTCAAGACCTTAAATTATGCAAATATGATGTTTAGCGTAATTTGGTAATAATTAATGTGGTTATGATATACTAACCATTAATCATGTTGTTACAATGGAATTGTTTTAATATTCCAAGAGAGCATTGGTAATTATTAAGATGATTTTATCTGTTGACCTTCTGAGGATGTGAAAGGTCACAATGACTCAAGATATTAAAATATTGCATGTTGGTTCATTGGTAATTGATAAATATGATTATAGTAAAAACACTCATTTGGTCGTCAGAAATGGAATTGTCTTAAATGATTCCACCAGAGCATGTTCGATTGATCAAACAAGCGTTCTACCTTTGAACTCTATTGACTTCAAAGGTCAATAACCTCAGAATATTGAATTGGCATCATGGTTAATGGATAACTTGACTATGATGTACATGTATTAAGCAAGTTATTTGGTGCGTTCAATGTGGAATGTCGTTCATTTATTGTTGATATTAACAGGGTTCTCCCTTTGGACCTCTGATGACCTTGAAAAGTCAATGACAATCAGAATCAGAATATGGATTGGCATCATGTGGTAATGACTACAACATGATTATTTACTAAGCATATATTTGAACTGTCAACAGATGGATGTCTTCGTATTCCCCAGAGTATAGATTATTTAACAGGTTCTCCTTGACTTCTGATGACCTTGAAAGATCAATGACATCAGACTATCTTGATATTGATGTATAGTTGATTACCGTGCCACTTATGGCTACAATGAACTTATCATTTTCCACATATGAATTGGCCAAATATCCTAGGTATCCAACTCCATGGAAACAATGGGAGACATTAATGAACTGCGAAATATAGTCAATTATATTTGATATTTGCTTGTAATTGCTTTCATGGTAAACTGGTTAGTAATGTACAAATCATGCATTTGTGAATAGATTAAAAGTAAGTAAAAAGTAAGTAATAAGTTAAAAGGTTGTGTAATATCGGGTGTCTCTCACTCTCACGACTTCAGAGTATGAATAGGGCTTCACGCTGTATGGAGTAATCCTCAAATATGCATTTGCACACAAACAACAATGTTTTAAAAATATCTCTGCAACATTATGCCAATTTTACTTAACAAAAGTCTGTATGCATAGGAAGTACAAGAACGTCTGTAACTTTCAAAAAGTATTGTCCATATTGTACGATTAATGATTGTGTTCGAGGGATGTGCACGTCCATTACTGCCCTTCATTATCTAATACCAAACCGGTTGTTTAGTACTTACAAGTGCCGGTAACTCTGTGTTGATAAGTTTGAGATGCCATACGTCATTGAATTTGTTGTTTTATGAGGAAAAAAACTAATAACGGCATGTTACCAGAATTGTTTCTTTCCGTGAGTTCAATTTTGCTCACAACTGCGAATCGCGGTTTTGTGTAACGTCGCAAGACAGCGGCAGGCCACTCTGATTGGCTAACTTGGCTAACGGCTAACCTCCGCCACGACCGTTGGCTAGCGCTGATCGGACAATTTTGGAACGGCACGTGCACGTTTGACGTCGCACGGAATTTTTTTGAAAATATGATTTCAGGAATGCAAGGTCATCTTACGTTACAAGGAGTTGGTGAATGTCCATGGAGGTAATAAAAGACATGCACGCATCTCTAAAAATAACACTATAACTGGTTTAGTAGAATTTTTGTCACGTACTGAGACAAAAAAATCGAATCAAAGTCAAACAATTGGCTACAATTTCATGCATTTCTTAGCCCCTTCACTTTGCTGAAGGTTTCTTAAATATGCATTTTTCTTCTATATAGCCAATGTATTGCATATGTTAAATTTTAGGCTGTTGCAAGAGAGACACCCAGCTCTTAATTAAAGGTGTCTGATTGCTCATCTAACAGTCTCTCTGAATAATATGCTAATAATGCCAGTACACTCTTCAACTACAACTTCTCCTGGAGCTGTAGGCGAATGCAGTTTCGATTTTGAATGCCTCCGCCAGGAGTTGTCATAAAAAAGCTGCACAAGAGGTTTCCTTGGTCCAGCCCAGTCAGAGGCAGGTTGCGTCAGGATCAGACCAAGAGGCTGGTTCCAGCGTTTACGTCTGCAGACAATGCATGCTTGAGTGCTTGCCAGAGTGCAGCTGTCTTGGGGGGAATATTATTTAGAAGCTGTATCTTGTGTGAAGAGTTGCTTTAAGCATCGTTACTTTCCATGAGTGTTACTGCGTGGTCAACGATCAGCACAACAAATCGATCCAGCACTGACATTGACTCCTTAGCTGACAATCACTTGCAGTACTTTAAGAGTTCTTCGAAGGCACCTTCACCTCTGGGAATACTTTCCATATCTCCCAGGCCAGTAGAATTCCCCCCCCCCCACCAGAAAATGGATTGCTTGTTAGAGGAAAGAAGGACTGGCCTCGGTGAATGGAAAGTATTCTAGAGGCGACAGATGCCTCAAGAACTCTTACTATGGCAAGCATGTTTCTTGAAGAGGTCATCGTCAGCTGCTGTGACGGCCTGGCACCATGTGAGCAGAACAATGCGACAGAGTAAGTACGAAAGCTGGATCTACTATCAATACCATCAGGGACAATATGTTGCTGAAAGAAGCTACAAGCCAGCTACAACATCAGTATCCGCAGTGCGTATAGCTACTTTCTTGATCCTTCATGCACCACATCTGCCACAAGCAGAAGCATGCGGAGTGTCCGCCTCCTTGTTTAAATATGAGGCGAGTCTGGTGAAGTCGGACACGGCAGAAAGAGCAGAGGAACCCCATTCAAAATGTTGCATACATTTACTTTTGTATATTACAGTAACAATACCTCATGCGAGAGTGACAGTAGAGTTCAGTTTCTGGTATAGGCTTGGAGAACTATAGCAGAGAAACTACATGGCAATCTCTGATTCACAACAGCTCTAGGGTAGCTAAATAGTGAAGGGTTAAGTAGTTTAAATTAGGGATTTTAAGATGCTTTTATGTACTCTGCTTTTGAAAGGATTGTCACCCCCGTCAGAAATTACTCTCCCAAATCTACATTTTCGGGTAAGCTGCTGTTCCACTCAGGTACGCAGGGGATGAAGGTCCTGCTGGTGGGAGTGTTCTGGAGTTGAGTACTGACAACGCAGGAGAGTCATTGATTGCTAGCCCGAGGTATTCTCTTCTGGCTTCGAAAGTTCAGGAAGCAACGTCTTTGAGGTCTGTAGGACATGTTGTAGTCCTGCATCTTGTACAGGACTGTCATAGCAGCTACTTGGCGTCTATGTGAGACGGGGATGTTTAGTTTGGAGCAAAGCTTCTTCTTTGTTGTGCCTCTCGTCATCAGTGAGTGGAAGAAATATTGTATATAGTGAGAGCTAACCTTAAGAGTTCTATCGGTCACGCCCAAAGAACTGGAAGAATTTCTTAGTGATAGACGTTAGAACAAAACTGATCTCTTCAGATAAGACGTGGTCATACGTATTGTGGATACTGATGTTGTGGTTTTCGGTTTAGCTTCTTTGAGTGCTAGAATCTTGGATCAGCTTTCATGTTCACAATTCTGGTTTGCGCCTAAACCCAAACTATGAACAACGCCTCTTGTGAATATGTTTTGGACACTTTAGTAATAACAAATGCATCAGATTTGTACATTACTAACAGTTACCATTAAAAATTACAGCAAATATCAATATCTTGATATTCAAGGTCACAGCACCTTCATTTGTCATAGTTTTGAGCAATGCTTCTGTGGGAACAGTAGACAATTTTATGAGCATAAATGATGTCATATATTGATAAGTACGTATGACCATGACGTATACATCAAATATCAAGATTCTGACAATTTTTAGGTCATTGTACCCTTTCGCCACGATCATCAGACGGTCAAAGGCCAAGAAACCAGTTTTCTCTTTATCAACGTTCATTGCCAATATGAAGATAATTTCATTATTGACACTCAATACATCATAATTACCTATGTTTTATATTTATTCATTTATCATTATATCAATTAACTAAGACGCAAATATCAAATATTCTGATTTATTTTGAGGTCATTGACCCTTTCACACTCCTCAAGAGTCAAAAGTAGAAATGAACCTGTTATAATTAACAATGCTCTGTGAAATATAGAAAGCTAATTCAATTGTAATACAATTAGTTGTTTTAGCACATCACAACCCGTTATTACCCAAAATTAACGTCAAACGTCAATATTTGCCATAATTTAAGGTTGCATTGAACTCTGAGAGGTCCTCAGATGGTCGAAGGAAACCCTTTTGAATAATCACAATGCTCTGTGGAATATGAATACAATTGCATCTGTGACACAAATGAGTGTTTGTAGGACATGATAAGCCATAGTTTATCAAATAACCAATGGACGCAAATGAATATTTGATATTTTGAGGTCATTGACCTTTCAACAATCTGCATGAGGTCAAAGGCAGAGCCCTCTTAAAAAATTGTTAATGCTCTCTGGAATATTAAGACAACTCCATTGTAACAGAAATGTATGTTTATACATCACAATCACTTTTATTATTAACCGAAATGGACGCCAATACGATCAATATTGCATGATTTAAGGTAATTTACCTCTGGAGTCATCAGAGGTCAAATCCGACTTACCTTCCCGATTCTTAAAAAAAGTTTATTGGCATGTACTAAACACTGGTGAAAGTTCCAATGCTTTAGTCAAATTTTGCACAACTCTTTGGTCTGCCTTATCCGCATTCTACTTTAAAGTACGCGCGTACGCATGTAGATTCGACGTGCAAAATCTGGCTGCGCATAAACCGGCTGGTACTGGCCACGAGCCGCCTCGGCACAAAAATGGCTGTAGCACAATCGGCATACCCATTTCCAAGGTATAAAAGAGGCCGACCACTGGCGGGCCAGTCTAGGAAGTCCATGGTAAAGATGTCAAGAACTAAAGCAAAGCTACATCGTAGCAGTTACTATCAGGACGCGCACCTGTGCCGAATCAAAAGTACACTCATTTAAATCTAATATACACATGTACATTCATAATAAATCAACTTTTTGGTAATGCCATACTACGTCATTATACCTGGTGTGGGTTGGGTTAATTGCCGTGGTGTGTCGTCGCGGTGTGAAGTTGCGTAGGTTAATTTCTGTGGTAGTAGATGTTGGTGGTTATGTAGTTGTGGGTGGTTCTGGTGGTCGTGATGAAATGTGATTGGCCACCGTTGTTGTTAATCCACGGTGTTAGGTGATGTGAGTTGTGGGTGGTTCTCGTTGTTTGTGCCGGTGACGTTAGTTGCTGTGTGGCTTTCCCTGTGGTCGGCTGATGTAGTCGGGGTGGTTCCCATGTTGTCGGTGATGTAGTTCGTGGGTGGTCTCGTTGTTGTCGGTGACGAGTTGTGGGGGTTCCTTGTTGTTCGGTGAGCGTAGTTGTGAGGTGGTTCCCTTGTTGTACGGTGATGTAGTTGTGGGTGTGTTCCCTTGTTGTCGGTGATGTTAGTCGTGGGTGGTTCCATGTTGTCGGTTGTGATTGTAGTTGTGGGTGGTTCCCATGTTGTCGTGATTTAGTTGTGGTGTTCTGGTGGTCGTGATGAAAATGTGATTGGCCCCGACCCGTTGTTTGTTTATCCACGGTGTATAGTTGTGGGTGGTCTCTTGGTGCGTGATGATAGTTGTTAGCCACGGTTGTTGTGGCTATTTAAAAACGAACAAATCAGATATATTTCATAAACGCAGGCCTTGTACATTCTTATCACTAGATTCAAACTTTGAGAACATTTCGGGGCATCTTTAGCATTTTGTTGTTCTCTGTTACATCATATTGGATATGTGAAAGATGTAAAGATTTAACACGAGCTTTCATCATTGCAAAACTTTTAACACTAAAGCAACATAAAACTAATTATTACATCACTGAAAACAAAATATTTTTAATACTAAAATGTTATTTTTTAAACATACTTTGAACATCATCTTTGTTCTCACTTCCTAAACACCTTAAGACTACAATGGGACGCCTTGGACGGTATTTACCATTTCAACTATTTAAATAAGTTTTTAGTGTAAAAATAAAACACAAACAATATTCAGTATGATTGCAGTATCTTGGCACAGACTGCATAGAAGTTAGTTACACTCGTAGTAAGTGGGCGACATTGTGCGTACGAAGAAGAGCGCCTGTCGAGCCACCAAGCAGAGTTTGAGCCAGAAACATGTTGACGAGCGAGGAAGAGTTTGTAGTCTGTCTGTTGAGGGGTATGAGTTGTGAATGCGAGAAGTGTGTGAGAGTTGAAGGATGTCATAGTGTGCGAGAGAAGTAGTGGGGGGGGGGGGGGATTAACTATATTTAGGCGGGTGCCCGCGGGTTGGTGGGGAAGAGGGGGGGTTTAGACTTCGTGCGGTTGATTTGTTATGGACCTTAACCCCTTCCGTTCTGAGCCTGGGGGGTGTGGAGGTTGTTAGGTGTTTTGAAGTGCCGACGGTGAGGTTTGCTGTCTGGTGGTAGAAGCGAGAGAGGGAAGTGGTCGTTGCTTTCATGCTGGTTAAGAGTCATATGAGCGCGGGAGCGAAGAAGTAGCGAGCGAGAGCGGGGAGCGAGTCGGGAGACGACATGAGGTGAGGAGGTAAAGATGGATAGTTGTGTAGATCGCTCGAGTTCGAGCAGGAGCGCCGAGGAGAGTGTAGCAGGATCCTAAGGGCCGACCGGAGGGCGCGGAGGGGGGCGTTACGTGTGTGAGTGTGAGCGGTAGGTGTGTTTGTGGTGGAAAAAAGAGAAAGAAAATGGAGGGAGGGGAAGTGAAAAGGAAAAGTGAAAGGTATTTCAGTAGCGGTGGTGGGTTTGTGGTAGGGGGGGCGGAGATAACGTTGGATATGGATACGTGTTTGATAAGGAAACGAAGAGATGAGACAATACATGTCACCATTTACAGGTGCTGTAAATTTATGATGAGTATGAGAGGTTGACGGATAAGGGGAGAGGCACAGTTGGGAAAGAGCAAGGAAACGAATATATTATGCAGGTCATAGGCATGAAACAAACATTTATTTTATGAAGGATTGAGGAAAACGATTTTTCTTCTGTTTGCATTGTTGTCTTGTTTGATCGATTTATATAAAAATATGAATGATCGATCCTTTACGGACATGTCGACACATGTTGCGTTTCGAGCCATCTCCGACAGCAGGGTTCCTTCGGGACAGGAAGCACCCTGGCACGGCTCCTTCGTGCACTCTCATCTCCGGTGTAAGCTATTGCAGGACTGGATATCCGGCGTCTGGGCACTGCATGCTCGATACTCGTACTCGTCTGGGAAGCCAAATTCTTTGCAAGGTTTTCTTATTACCTACCGGAAGGTAAAAAATATGTTCGTGTGCATAGTAAAGTAATATTAATTAAGTCTGGTCTGAAGGGAAAAAACAACTTAAGGGTTGAACACAAAACGGGTACTTCATCTTCACCAAAATTGATGGTTATTAACGCATAACACACTTACTACCTACGTACCTAACGACAGCACGAAATTGAAGCCATAATTTCACAAGCAAGTACAAAAATAAATCGGGTTTTTACTTAGATTTTTTTTTCCCATAGCCTGTGTTACAAACTCGTGTAAAGAAACACAATTTTCTTCGGAGTTACTAAAGTACATCCGTTTTCCGATCAAATTAAAATGTAATGTCGGAGTCTCAGTTACTGAGATAATATCACGCGGTGCATACACTTCACCAAACAGGATTGCGCTACACTTCCCTAAGTTTAACCCGAAAGTGTAGAAAACGTGCTTACATACATAGGCTTATCTATTACCTGGAAATGGATCAGCTTTGCACTCTTTCTAATATTGTATCAAACAACAGTTCCATAATTCTTTATCGAATACTTACTACAATTAACTCTTTCCGGTGTCCAGTCAAGGAGATATCATGTGCAGAGCACTCAAAACGCGTAAGCCAGAAGGGCCCAGCACGAGGTATCGTCTAGGAGTAGCATTCGTCGTAGAGACATTTTTGAAGAAGTTCGTCTGGAGTCTGTGCCGTGACACTCATTTCAAATGGAGGCATATAAGATCCAGTTCACCACATTTCTATTCACCATCCGTTCGGCGGACAAGGAGTTGTGATGCCGTTCGCATCCACAGTTCTCCCTTTCTTCTGGAAGGTTCGAACCCAATCGCCAGCAGTTATCTTCCTGGCTCGGCCACCGTTGTCTCAGTGATTACCACAGTTACCTGCAGTCAATATGGGAGGGAAATCGTAGATAACATGAGGTCACACACCCCACGTTGCACCCTTCAGTTATTTCAATTAATTTGAAAAAAACTTAATAACACGCATAGCGTGAGGGATATAGCTCACACCTATCAAAATCAACACGTACCCAGCATTATGCATGTAGGTATAAATTGTCAACGGGTACAGTCACTAGTAGTCACTGAAACTGTTCCCTGAAGACCTTTTATCTTTAACGGCAGCGCGGCGATCCATGTTTCGGATTGAGGGGGCAAAAGTCGGAAAATGTCCCAAAATGTAAAACAGGATTATTGCGCGCAAAGCGCGGCCGAAAATAAATGAAAATTTTTAACATGTTAATAGTATACTTTATGCAATTTTTAATGGTTTCATAGTGCTTTCGAATGCTTTTTAAAAACTTATTTGATTGCACATTTTGAATTTTCCAAGTTGTCAAAATTATTGGGAGGCAAATCGACATGTCCCCTCCCCACCCAATATTTACATTGGGAGGATCCCCCCCCCCCCCGGATCGACGCTTCTGTATTCAGGTTCAACTCTTTTCAGAAATTGCAAAATGATTGATAAATTTTAGGGGCAGAATAGGGGGATCACAAGCGCCAGGTTAGATATACAATGAATACACATTGGCCTACAATCCGCGTACAAGACGGTTTTTTAAACATATATTTTATTCGAAAAGTAACCAACTTCCTCTTCGGTTCGTGTTCCAGGTACGAGATTAAAAAAAATAAAGAGCTTGATCAAAAGGCGCTAAATACAGTTTGATGAATATGGAGAAAGGGGTCCTCTTTTGTCGGTAGTTTGTTACACGGCCTATCTGGGGAACATGAAACCTAAAACACGTCAATGTTTTTGTCATTCACTGATGTGCAATTTCAGTGCCAAATTTTATTCTGAACTAGGGACAAGTGGTTGACCAATGTACAGATTAAAGACACTATATAGATACTGTGGAAGACCGTTTAAAAAAATTGTCGAAACTTTGCTATCTGACATATCTGACAGTGTTGAATGGACAAATAAACACCCTAGAACGACAAGTTTGGACAGTAACGCTGTCATGTACAATATGTTGCAGATACAAATATGGCACATTAGTTTATATCGCGCGATAGGAAATTCTACTGCAACACAGCAGTCTATGGAGAAAAAGCTGGAATGGTTCTCTCAATGATTTTCACTTTTTTAAAGCAACTCCAATGATTGTTTACACTACAATTTTTTTTTCAGGGCTTCACTTTTAGACTGTATTCAACAAGACACTAGTAGCATGGGGAAATCATGTAGCTCAATATTTTAAACTGGAAATTGTTATACAGGCATTTAATAACTAAATTTTCATAAAACGTTGGATTTATCGCCATTTGTTGCATGTCACTGTGACATTGATTGTAAGAAGTCCCGTGGATGCAGATTTTACTTTTAAGTGAATTGAGTAATATTATCATCCGATGCTGGTTAAACAGTGAACAAGTAATCCTCTTTTGTTTATGTCTTGATTTGTATAGCTGTCCGTGTGACAAATGGTAGCTTAGCAATTATTTAACAACCAAAAAAAAATACAAGAAAGAATAAAAGGAATGTTAATTTTATTTATAAGTGTTGTTCCTAAAAAAAAAAAAAAAAAAAAAAAGACGGAGCCTGGGGAGTCGATATGATCGTATCTCCTATTGCCCTGAATCACCACAAATCGTCGCCCGGCGGGCAGAAGTCGTTAGCAATTGCTCTAAGCAGAAGGGTGTTACAGTAAATTGCCTCTAATTTTGAAACAAAAAGGCTTATTCCATACTTTCACCTAATCGACTTGATAGAAGATCTAAAAGAATCAACATAACTTGATTTCATGGGAAATAATGCCAATGGTTGTCACGTTAAAGCAATTACTAAACGCCCTTTCTGGTGAGAGCATTTGCTAAGCCCTTCTGCCAGCGGGCGACGAAATTTCTGTTATTACTCGTTTTTATTTGGGACAAACTACATAGGGCATGTCCCCCTCAACCACCTCGTATCAACCCAATCGCCCACCCACACACAAACACACACACCACACACACAAAAGTTAATAAACTAACATACCACACAGTCCTTCCGTGCTGTTTATAGAATCTGACTACTGAACCTCGACCACTGAGCAAGTAGAGGTTCATATGGCATAAACGAACTCCAGACCAATGTCAGGGGCCTCATAAATCCAGGTACAAGCCCCACGGCTATTACATCGAAAATAAGCTCATCATCCTCGTCATAACGAGCCACTGGTAGGTGTGTAATGTAAACGCCGTCGATCGGTACCTGGTAATCCTATAAAAACAATAGAGAAGAATGTACAATCAAAAACATTTTACTTTTACACGCTCCAAAGGCCTTTCACTATACATTAATTCCATATTAAGGGTGGCGTCACACTCTCCCGAAATTGACCAAGATGGCCACAAGCATAGGGGGAAAATTTCAATTTCGCGCGAAGCTGGACCGACTTGAACATCAAAGAAAAGCACTGGCCGAAGCAAGCACGATGCTGTACAGAAGGTCACACGATGACTTAAAGGTATGATACATTTTACCACATTTTAAAAAACCTGGGCTACATGATCCCATGCTATCATTGTATTTGATAATGTCTAAAAATGACGCCCGAAAAAAATGATTGTATTTCCAAAGTGATTATTTTCGTGTTTATAAAAATAGTGAAAATCGTAAGTTGATCAAATTCACTGGCCAATTTCCCCCATAGACTTACTGTGTGTACACCTACGCTATTTCAAACTCGCCCGAGTTAATGGTTTATTCATGCATAACTTGCCATTGGCAGGTAACTTTCCAAACTTTTTATTCTAGGGTGTTTATTTGTCCATTATGAAGGACACTACTATGAAGCTTCAAATATCTAAAATTGACTTTTTTTTAAATGAAGCTGCCACAATGTTAACCTATGCCAGTTAAGATGTTCTCACGAATGGTCCTATGCTTATACGATCAGAGCCGGAATTGGCAATTTTCTTAATGCGTGTGCCATCTTTACTCCACGTTCGAGACAGTGTGACACCTGCTTTGAGGGAGGCGTCACACTCTCTCCGAAAATTGACCAAAGATGGGCACAACGCATATGAAAAATTTCAATTTCGCGCGAAGCTGACCCGAACGTTGAACCCCGCGAGGGGAGGGGTACTCAGATTTGGTTCCAACGGGGGTGTGCGGCTGAAGTCGAAAAGTCCGACCCTCTTTTTTGAGAGGTAATTTTGGCGGAAATGGTACCTATTATTAAGGGTTTTTATTGAGAAAAGGTGTGAACACTTTTTTAAGCATTTTAGCGATGAAATAGTGAAAATATTTATGAAATCTTATAATTTGTCAACAATCAAGACCCAGTTTAGGATTTTTCCAAAAAAAAAAAATACCTATGTTTAAGGGATTTTTTGCGCAAAACGTCACCTATTAGAGCGGACACACCTCCCGTTACCTACTAGGCGAAAGTAGCCCCCCCCCCCAGACTTGAACATCAGATGGCCGAAGCAGAGCAGATAACGATTTCTACAAAGATACGAGAAAAGATGCTCTCACGATTGGCCGAGGCTTATACGATCAGAGCCGAATTTGAAAATTTCCTTCATCGTGTACATCTTTGGCTCACTTCGGGGACAGTGTGACGCCTGCTATTAACACTGAGCAGTGTGTCATTTGTAATACGCAAGATGGTAGGTTAACTTCTAATGTGTACCGTAATGATCAAGTGCCCTAAGATTTGTCGGGTCATGAATCTGAAACCAAAATTCCACTTCAAATCATCATTAATTGGTTAAAAACGACTATGAAATGAAGTAATCATTCTAATTTGTCGCTTGTTTTCCAAATATATGTTTCCCGAAATTCGAAAAAATTTGTGATGTTGCGCTTTATCAAAATTCACCGGCTCCGCCATCACTAATGCATAATGTACGCAGATTTAGGAACCTGTTTTTACGCGACGGAGTCAAGTGAACATTGGCTAAATCCTCTTCAAAAATACATAAAATTAAATTTGTATTCATACAATTTTTATATAGTGTTATTCATCTTGATGTGATTCATTATATAAGAATCATGTTTAGTAACTTTTTATTGAATTGCGTGTATTTTTTTTGTGTGAAATGTTGGGTCGGTGCCACAGTGCATACGATAATCTTAACAAATAAATAAACGGCAAGAATAACAAGGATTTTGAAAAATACCTGGTCATTATCAAAGTGAATTTATATTGACCGATTTGAAACTGCTACAAGATTAACATATACTTGCGGAATGAAACAAATATATCATGACTGAGAGGCTCCAGTGGAAATTATGGATTCTGAGGTGACATGGCCATAGCATTATTTTCTGAGGGGAGCAGCCCCGAAAGAAAATAGTACTTATATGACCAGTCACCAAAGAGATCCATACATTTTCACTGGGCCTCGAAAAAGTCATGGTATATTTGATTATATCCTAGATCAAAAAAAAATGAAATAACTAAGTTCAAGGTGATGATTGAACAAAGTAAATCTGATTAAAATATGAACTCACCTATTCACCGATAATTACTACCGGTACGAAATAATTTTGTGCACAGTGCGTTTGCATCTGCGCTGCATGATCGTCGCACCGCGGTACGTGTATAGCACGTCATACACGTCGCACGCACAGCTGCGGAGAGTCTACACAGTGCTTGGTGTGTACACTAGTCGGGCAGTGGCTTGTGAACGTCACGAATCTGATAGCAAAAAATTATTACTGATATGTCGTGAACGTCACGATCTGGGTACTGTTATCTATTTTTGCAGAGCTCGTGTTGGTGGTTGGAAACGTATTTATGCCAGCGTGAGCCAACCTTTGGCCAATCACTACTAAGATATTTTTTTGATCTAGGATATAATAATTGTTTATGTCCTTACACCAGTATCCGAGAACTCCGAGAGCAACATGACTTCGTAACACCGTAGATAACGGTCAGTCCTGTTTGGCAGTAGTTTCGGGAAAATCCGGCACTTTACGTTATGGATTAGAACCGTGTAAACCGGAGGATGACTCGAATCTTGGTGAGAATTACGTACAATTCCCTTGATGATCAAAGTCGTTGCCGTTGAAACTCATTGTAATGTGGAGGATCACCATACCCGTCGCACCGACCTTTTTCTTAAGAAGACGGAAAACATATATAATTATTGGGATATTATGGAGGATACAGTGTAGGATGCTTACGGAGATTACAGATTCACATCTCCAATCTTGGAGCCCAAATTGCATGTACTAGTTGTTTGACTAGTTTGCAAAAGTTCGAATAGCCCCCATGTTTCAAAAGGACAAACCGTTTGTTTAAAAGGTGGGTAAAAATTAAGATTGGTTATTAAAATCGATCTATTGAGGCATGGACCTACTTATGCTTCATGGACTTTTTCGGAGGCTATTCTTGACGTGAGAGATCGACCGCCATCTGAGTACTAACATACAATAGCTTGGTGCCAGCAAAGAGATGCTTGCTTTGTACATAGGCCTAACTGTAGTTAAGCCTGAGATTTAAAACGGGAATCCGCACATGACACAGTTTTCATGTTTTTGACACCCAAACTCTAACACATTCACCGTTAGCTTACAAACAACAGCAAGACAAGGGAGCAAGAAACTCCAAATTGTGTACGATAAATACCTTATCAGAGTTACTGTTTAGGAGGAGCACATTTCAAAGACACAATCGAAATGGATGAAAAAACAATAACAAGTTTTGCCACTAAATTATCACGGAATGTAGTATGAAACTGCGAAAACTGAGAGGTTATTACTGTTATACATGGATATTTCAATTCTCTCCCAAAAAACACTCAGTTTGGGGGGGAAATGAACAAGGGGTCTTTTTGTCCCGAAAAAGTTATAGCAACCTTACATCTATGTTTGGAAATCATAGGCGTATATTGGGCGTATTTATCATAGTTCTGTGCACATTAACCTTACGTTTATCAACTCTTTCTTCTCGTTTCTTCAATAAATGATGACGACGGAATTTCGATCAAAGAGGAAAATATTGCATCTGAATGTTGTTTGATGCATCATTAAAATACAAAGAGACAATAATTAAAAGAGTTATACATGAAAGTTTAAGAGGGCTGTATCGAGGGCATCTGCATAGATGCTGGGCAGGGGATGACAGCCCCCCCCCCCCCCCATCCCAAATTTAAAAAGGGAAAAATGACAAAGGCGTTTCACATTGTAATTCATGAAGATTTGGGGGTTTGTAATTTTCTAACCCTTCAATAGTTTTGCTCTTCCTGCGATTTTACCCGGGCGCCACCCCTGCGTCCACATGCTGCACCTTGTCGAGATGGCGCTCATGCCATGCAGTATGATACATCCAACCCTGCATTTTCTTTCTGGACAACTCACTTTAACGAAGAATAGAATGGTCGCCATTGCTTCATAGTTTTGGAATACCTGTGCTCGTTCGACTGTTTACAGGAACATTATGGCGTTAACGCCGTACTTAAAACACAAGGCTGTTTATTCACGTGTAGTAGTGCAGGTAAGTAATGCTAGTGGCAAAGTTTGATTTCCAGTCTGTTCATGAATTCTTTCTTAACTCTGAAATCATGATATTTCACAAACCTAATAAATTATATGGTAATTGTTCGTAAATCTATGAGTCAAGACAAAACATAAAAGAAAGATATTTTGATATTTTATGGCTTTCTCCTTTTAGAATCTTTGATTAAGACTGGAACTATAGAAAAGCAAGACATTTGATGGCACTCGTAGAACATTCACCATTATTATTGAAGTGAAATTGCTCATAATACCTTACAAGTTAATTTTCTATCTCAAAAGAAAAGATTCTGACTTTTAATGTATTCGTTGCATGATAAAAGAGAAATCAAATTTTGTTAAAAAGAAAAGAAATTGAAAATACATAACCATTCTTAGCTTTGGTATTTGCCTGTGTTTCGACTTTGGGGAGTATTTCAATCAAATATTTACTCACAAGGTGGTGGAGTTGTGGGGGTTCCGTTGTTTGTGGTTAGTTGTAGGATAGTGGTAGCGTTGTTGTGGTGCAGTGGTAGTTGTAGGTGTAACGTGTGTTGGTGGTGTAGTTGTAGCGTGGGTACGTTGTTCGTGACGGGTGTGTGAGTTGTAGGTGGTATACGTTGTTGTTCGTGGCGGTTGTAGTTGTACGTGTAACGTTGTTGTCGGTGGTGTAGTTGTAGTGGTAGTTGTGTCGGTGATGTAGTTGTAGTGAGTAACGTTGTTTTGTTGTCAGGTGGTGGTAGTTGTAGGTTGGTGGAGACGTTGTTGGTTCGTGGCGTGTTTGTAGGTGGTAACGGTGTGTTGGTTGGTGTATACGATATTGGGTGATTCAGTTGTAGTGGTAACGTTGTTTGTCGGTGGTGTAGGTGGTTCCGTTGTTGTTGATGATGTAGTTGTGTGGTGCGTTTGATGTTATTCACTGTTGCGAGTGGCTATTGAAATTCAAACAAATAATTCGAGATTATTCCGTCAGACCTTTTAGATTTTCGATCACTAGAAAATTTGAGAACATTTTCGCGCCCATTTGTAACATCTGTTTTTTCTGTTTAACCACAGGGCATAACTGTGAAAATTT
>JZLH01S0247758.1:42778-59519 GCA_001188425.1 Eucidaris tribuloides
AAAATGTTTGAAGGGGTAAGTTCAACTGCCGATTTCGTCAGATTAATCAAGCGACTTTCTTTCTTTTTGTTGAAATATCAATATAA
The DNA here is from genome assembly GCA_001188425.1 of Eucidaris tribuloides. Taxonomy (NCBI): domain Eukaryota; kingdom Metazoa; phylum Echinodermata; class Echinoidea; order Cidaroida; family Cidaridae; genus Eucidaris; species Eucidaris tribuloides. The sequence continues at coordinate 42,865 of JZLH01S0247758.1, forward strand.
ACATTTGAATGGATTAAAAAAATATGATTTTCAAGGAAATCAATCAAGTTTATTGTGTGAATTCTGCATCCAAATAAAAAGTGTCCGGTAATACGACATACATGTAGGCCTATTACTTCTAAATTTGAAAGTCTGTATGATTAATCTTCCATCCAAGTTTGATTGAAATTGGGGCATTTAGCACAGAGTTATTCAACGTTTTGTAAGCGTAACGGACAGATGGACGGGCGGACAGACGGACGCCGGACGGACGGTAAGACGCCAAAGTGATCACCCTCCACCTCAGTGGGCTCAACAAAAAAATGGAAAGGAAAACAAAATGGCCTTAACCAAACCACAATCAGCTGAGATTGTATTGGATTCATGGGCATGACAGTCTGGAAAATCTTACAAAAACTGTTGTTTTGGTCAGGTTTGTTACTATGTTAGATAGATTAGAGCAGCAGTGAAGAGAGAAGACATAAGCCATGTCCACACGATCAGACATAAGTTGCTTGTGACCGGGCACAACTTATGTCGGTAATAGCGTCGGATATAAAGTTGCTGTATGAACGATTGTCGGGCATAACTCTATCGGATATAGCGCGACTTATACCCGACGATTTATATCCGAAGAAGACCAGATATAAGTCCGGTAATAAGTTACACCCGGTAATAACAAAATACGTGTGGACTGTTGTCGGACATAACTCCGACCTGAAAAGGGCAATTACTCCTTGCGAAGACAACTTCACTGTTTACCAATTCACATTTTACGCAATTTGGGTCAGAGGTTACGACCCGATAGCACCTTGACTACGTCATTTCCTGTCTGCTATTACCGGTTATAACGTGTCGGGCATAAGTTTTGTCGGGTATAAGTGTTAATACCGACACGTGTGGACGCTTTGGTGGATCAATGGAATTTTTTTTATTACGTCGGACTTATACCCGACAAAGATATGCCCGGTAATAACTGCCTTTGTGAACGCAACTATAGATCTAAATAATAATTGTAACATAAACAATTGCATTGTAAAATATGTTTGTCACTCATATCACAACTTTTAGACCGATGGGATCTGTCTCCTTTGAAGGGGGGGGGGGCGGGGCGGGGGCTTCTCGCTTTATTGTGGGTCAGCCCCCTCCTGGCTGTGAGGGGGCTGACCGACGATGTTGTAAAATGAGAAGCCCCTGGCCCTGAAAGAACAGGGGACAGATTCCATCGGTCTATCACGGTCTGTCTCAGTCTCTATCACTCAACTCAGTTGTCAAAATAGGCACTGCTCTGCACTTGCACAAATTCAGTGATTCATGACGTAGTCGTAGTCGTAGAGGAGCCGTGGATTTTTCCCTAACGTTAGAATCTATGTTTGTAACTCTTATCAAACTTACCAACTTCGTGTATTCCTGGATTATCACTGATTTCGATCACCCATAACTTTCTATTTTGAACGCTAGTTCCATTTGCAGGCGCATAAATCCTTGTTATATCTTTACATTCTTCGTGCGTATCGTCCAAAATCTGTTTCAATGCCGTATGATCGTGGTGGGTCCACTCGTAGTCGGGCCCAGGAAAACTGTCCGTCGTAGAGCTGACAAAAGTCGGAAATACCGGCATCAAAGCCAGTAAACAGAGTAAAAGCTTCATTTCTTGAAATCTGCAGAATGTGTTCCACCAACAGTGAGGAAAATTAAGATTGACAAATAGATAAAAAGGGTGATTTACAATAACAGCTGCTAGTTTTGAGGTCACGACTCCCTGCTGCACCGTTCAACGTGTGTATATTCCGTATGTTTCTCTAGCTGCGCTGCCGAATAGCTAGCTAGCTACATACACAATACATAGGCAGCTAGCTCGCTCGCATATATCGCAGTACCGGTACATTGCGATGAAAAAAATGGTTTGACGTATATTCATTGACGTAAGATGTTTGTCTATTATCTAGGCCTTATAATGTTAAGCTTGTGTGACACTTTTATTCATAGACACATGGATTCCCGTGATACAAAGCATTTGATTTGCTTTTGTTCTATTTGTACGTTACATCCTCGCTCGCACTCAGGTGGAAGATTTTTATTTCAGATTTCTCAAAAGAATCAACAGAATTTGCAATAAAGGTTTTAAATATAGACTATTTCTTTTTAGCCTTGATTCCAGTTCCATGTCGGATGCTGTTGTAAAGAGGAGTTTGTGCATGCTAAAGTCTAAAATGTATATTGTTCAATAATGTTTCCAGTTTTGAGCTACATGATCATCCATGACCATGCTACTAGTGTATCTAATGCCACTAGTGTATCTGTCTAAAACAAGGAAGACCTGGAGAAATTTGCAGTTCAAAAGGATGATTAAAGTGTATTTGCGATGAAGTGAAAATCAACCATCCCCGGCCAACCATCCTCCTAAAAACATGGAGCTCAGAGCTCTACAATTTTTTGTTCTCGGGACATTATTCCCACATTATTCATTTACCCCGGTCATTTACCCGTTAAATTTTGCCAATATGTATCTTTACATATTTTGCTAGTGATCATAGGCGTATGAGACGGAGGGGCAGGGGGGCGGGGCAAAATTGGGGCAAGCGGCGATGTAAAAATTCGGGCAATATCAGTAAAACATTAGGGTAAGTTCATGTAGGCCCCTAATCAAATGAAATTTTTATATCTAAAATAAATGAAAGAAAGCACAAATGACTGTAACGCGTTAGACGAAGCTATCGTTGATTTTAGTTGTCGAATTAGCCAAAAATTAAAGTGGATGAATTACAGATTAATTTGTCACTATAAGAGCCAGAAATGTACATGTTTTGAAGGTGAAAGATAAAAATTTTCCAACTTTGGACATGTTGGAAGGGTGAAACTCCCAGATCCCCTCCCAGACCCTCTCCAAAGCTATCCTTATTTATTTGTCTAATTACCCAAAATCATGAATTGAAAGTGGATGACGTATAGAATAATTTGTCAGTATAAGGGACACCCTCCCCTTAATGCAAAAATACCCAAGCACCAAATCCCGCCCATTTCATCATAAAAAGTGCAAAAGCTCCACACCGTGGGAGGGGGACACACCCTCCCCCTTCATGCAAAATACCCAGCAAAAATTAGTACCAAAAGTCCAAAACTCTTCATTTCATCATGAAAAGAGCAAAAGCCACTGCGGGACCACTCCCCCGCACCCTTGGTCCCTCGCATTGTGGGGTTAGCTACATTTTTTTTTTTGGGGGGGGGGGGCTTCCTGGATAATCCTGTGTCCGCCACTGCCTGCTCTCCAAGGTTGTCCTTATAACTTGTCTTATAAGCTAAAGTTATGAATTAAAACGTGGATGACATACAGATCAATTTATAACGGGCCAAAAATGTACATTTTTTGTTGTTGTAAGGTGAAAATCGATCTTATTGATCTGGAAGTGGTCATAAGTTCAAAATTCCGTCATTACCAGCACATATTATTTACTTCAATTCAATTCAAAGCTAAACATTCTTAAAGATTTCTTCACAGTCAGATTTCTATGCATGAACCCGTTCAGCATGAAGGGATTGTCCTTATGTCCTCCTCCATGTTTCCAGCAAAACTACCAAAACTACCAAAGAATTGAAAATTCGGGCAAAAACAAATTTTGTGCCATCGTAAAATGAAGAAGTCCCATACGCCTATGCTAGTGACAGCAATTGTCTAAAGCTTGTGTTTTGATTTGTCCAGTCGATTAAGTCAAACACTACCATGAAAGGCAGATATCAAAGTTTGGCTTTTTTTACATGGGGCTTCCACCTGTAATTTGTGTGCCCACTGTGAGATTAGTGATTCCCGTGTGATTGTTTGTGATGGTGGGGGTGGCGGATGGTGATGGGGGTGGGGTGGGGTGGGGTGGGGTGGTGGTAGTGGTGGGATGGTGATGATGGTGGTGGTGGGGTGGTGATGGTGGTGGTGGTGGTGGTGATGATGGAGGTGGTTCTAGGTGGTGGTAGTGGTGGTGGTGATGTTGGGGTATAGTGGTGGTAGTGGTAGTAGTGGTGATGGTGCCGTGTGATGGTGGTGGTGATATTGGGGTGGTGGTAATGGTAGCGTGATGGTGATGGTGATGATGATGGTGGTGGTGGTGGTGGTGGTGGTGGTGGTGGTAATAGTTATGATGGCGGTGGTAGTGATAGTGGTAATAGTGGCGGATGGTGGTGGTGGTGGTGGTGGTGGTGTGGTGATGGTGATGGTGCCGTGTGGTGGTGGTGGTGGTGATGATGATGATGATGACGATGGTGAGGTGCTGTGAACCACAGATTGGCCCATGTAGTTTCTCTGCTATAGTGCTCTCCAGCCTATACCTGAAACTGAATCTACTGTCACTCTCCATGGGGTATTGTTCACTTTAGCACTGTATATACAATAGTTATGATGGCGGTGGTAGTGATAGTGGTAATAGTGGAGGGGAAATGGTGATGGTGGTGATGGTGGTGGTGCTAGGTGGTGGTGGTGGTAGTGGTGGTGGTGGTGGTGGTGGTGGTGATGTTGGGGTAGTGGTGTTGGTGTTGGTGGTGATGGTGGTGGTGCTAGGTGGTGGTGGTGGTAGTGGTGGTGGTGGTGGTGGTGGTGGTGATGTTGGGGTAGTGGTGTTGGTGTTGGTAGTATTGGTTGTAGTAGTGGTGGTGGTGATATTGGGGTGTGGTAATGGTAGCGTGATGGTGCATATCAATTTCTAAGCGATCTTTTACTTTCTTCATGGTCTAGAGTTTTGCAACACAATGGTAAACTGGAACTAAAACTGTCGTTTTTGGCACATTTTTTGCCATTGTAAGAAATCTACAAGCTTTATATACTATTGACACAAGATTTATGATAATCAAATGTTTCTCTTTAAAGGTAAATGACATGATTGGGGGTACTCCTCAACTTGGGCTGATACTAAGCTCTAAATCAAGTAAACTATGCAAGGCTTCTCTTGTGAAAATACTTGTAGTCAAACGTTCACTCATTCTAAAACAAACAATGTCTATATCACTAGTAGCATGGAAAACCTGCTGTGTGGCTCTCTATGGGCTTATTTTTATCACTACCGCGAAAGAAATAAGATACTCCTATGTTTATGCTTGATTCTCCTTAAGTAAAACAAATTACAGACAATCCTCGCCAGGTGGAGATCCACATCCTATTCTAGTGAACAGCTGGTATATTTTCAACTCATTTGGTTCTTGAGGCATTTCAAGTGTTGCCCAATGATGTCACTAACCTTTAAGGTAGATCAAAATAATATGTGACCGAAGTCAATGTTATGACCCGCGAATTGAGTCTAAAGACTCCCCTTTTTGGTAAAAAAATCTCGTGGAAGATCCCCGTTTTCTCATTTTTTTCTGACTTTGCCGCTTCATAAAATGAAAGTGCGCTATAAATATAATTGACGAATAAGTTTGTAGTGGGAAGTCTGAGGATTCTAAAATGTAAAAATCAAATTTATTGGCTAGGAGAAGGCCGCGGAATTGGCAAAAAACCAATCAACAGACACCATTTTCTCTCAGTCCTTCGATGTGAATGTAAACAATAGACACGCTCCAACACAGTGCGGCGTGAGGTCAGATGACCAGTGCCATATAATCTCGTATATCTCTGCGGCAAAAGAGGAGCGTTTTCTGTTGTTACAAATTGATATATGATGATGGTGGTGGTGGTGATGTAAAGTGATGATGGCGGTGGTAGTGATATATAGTGGCGGTGTGGTGTGATAGATGAATGATGATGATGATGAGGTGGTGATGGTGGGAGATGGTGATGGTGGTGATGGTGGTGATGGTGGTGGTGCTAGGTGGTGGTGGTGGTGATGGTGATGGTGGTGATGTTGGGTTAGAGGTGTTGGTGGGGTGGGGTGTGGTGATAATGGTGAGGTGGTAATGGTCGGGTGGTGGTGATGGCGGTGGTGGACAGGTGGTGGTAGTGATGGTTGGGTGGTGGTTGGAGGGGAAGATAATTGGCGAATAGGGGGAGTACATCCCCGGGACACTATATTAGAGAAGAAGTCATGTACAAAGTTCCTCATTTTTCAAGGTAAAACAATTTTAATATCAAGCAGCATATTTCAAATGTTTTCGTGACGTAACTTCCTCCCCCGGAACGGGTGGGGGGGGGGTAATCTGAAGTTCAACTTTTTAAAGGTGCAATTTGGGCTCCTTCCACTTTTCTTGGACATCTTCTCGTTTGATTGCATGTGTGTACCATGATGTGATAAGGAGGATAAGGCTACTAATATAAAGATGATGGCCTTCTCTCCACATTATTATATCAAATGTACTTAAAAAAAAGTCGCATTACAGCAAATTTCAGGATGTTTCCAATAATAAACCGCCTTTAGAATAGAGAAAGATTAAGAAATTACAACTTGAGGAGATCCTTTTCTGAAATATTGGGCGTATCCTATATCTTATGAAGATAGGAGGCGCTTTCGTCTTTGCGGGGTGTCTTCTTTGATATTTTTTTGTTTGTTGGAAGTCTTTCCAAGCCATCAAAACCGTTTCACTGGAAATATAAAACCGAATTGCGATGCTAGTGTGAATTAACACCTCACCCCTACAGGGAGGCGAAAAGGAGTTAAACTTTATGTTCCAGCCCCTCTGCTGTGGGTGCACCTGCATTTGATAATATCTCCGCCTTGGAGAAGGAAGGAAAAAAATTGTTCATTGATTTCTTTTCATATAATTTGTTATTTTCCAATCATAAACTTCATAGGACGTCATTATAGAAAGACCGCTTCAACTCAAAATGCATGCGTTATTATGTTGCAATACTTTTGAGTAGGGAGGTATATGTCCATTAAATAAAACACTATGAATAAAAGGTGACAATGAAGTAAATTGACGTAAAAAAAAGTGTTTTACTTGAAAATCATCTGGTGTAAAACAAAAAGGTTTGCATTTTGGTATAAGATTTAGTCCTTTTGTGGTCCATTTTTTAAAAATAAATACGCACACCTCGAGTGCATACAGCGAGGCGTCTGAGAGCGACCATTCTTAATTTGGGCCAACAAAGCCCATTAAGTAATTTTCATCTGCATGTTTTGGGCATCTTAATTTCGCGCGTGCCTCGTGTAGGTCTACATTAAGTTCTATAGTCTTTTGCAATACAACGAAAAGTCATTATAAGCGTGAAAGCATTCGTTTCGTGATTTTTTTTTTTTTTTGCTTGGAAGCTGATATGGGAGGGGGACCATGTACCAAAAGAACCCCCCCTCGCAGAAAATGTGACCCAAAATTTGTTAGCAACCCCTCCCCCCCCTCCGCTTAGCGACTTTTCGGAGACTGGGCCGACCGAGAAAAATTTTCAACCTGGGATTTGTTATGAAAAAATGGTTCGTCACTACCCCCTCCCCTCCCGGACTTGCGGGACTTTTGGAGTCTGGCAACGGACCGCTGCAAAAAAAAAAAAAAACAAAACACAAAAAAACAAAAAACAAAAAAAACCCCTCCCCTGATGACGTACACCAGATACGTCACTTTCAGCTATTGAACGTTAAACGGGAAACGATTTTCTGGCAGATTTGTATATAGAGCCTAGAGACAAATTCATGCATCAGTAGAAGTCATGAGTATGAAATGGACGGTCCTGTACTACCTCGGCCAGCCCGCACATTGATTTTCTTTTGTCGTGGTTTTTCACCATGAAATAACCTGCCTTTGGGACCAGATTTTATTTATTTATTTATTTTTTTTTGCTTGTCATATTAATTTGTACCATAACATAACCCGCTTTCGGCACTAGGACCCTACCCCCCCCCTTTTGTTTGTTTTTGTTTGTTTTTTGCTAATTGCATTAATTTGCACCACAAACCCGACCACAAAACCCCGCGATGACAATGGTTGAATGCATTTACTTAATTTGTTTTGCTCATCAGATTGGTTAGCACCATCCATTAATCTCCTTCCCAATTATGCTCAGCACCGGGTCCACCCCTCTACAAATAAATTTCCCGAGGCCCTGACCCCCCCCCCCCCTGCCCCAAGAAATCATAACTTCGGGCCATAACCCCTCTCCCACTCCATTATATCCCACCGGATAGAGGTGCAAGTTGTGCAAATATTTTTCCAAATATTTTACTTTTCTCAACTATTAGACAAAATAGCTTTGTTGTTTTGTGGTTTGCAATGCTTTGTATTTTGTCAAAATTTAATTGTGTGAATTTTATTATCAGAATTTAACGAAAGCAAATTTAAGTAAATATGAAAAAGCAACTATGTATAGATATTTTAATACATAGATATATTTATGATATTTATAACATTATGTTTTTGTCATTCTATTGTATGTCAAGCTTGTCCTTGTATTTTCAATTTTGTTATTGTTGTTATATGGAAATGAAAAATAAAAATGAACATCTCAATGATTTTTTCCACTGTGATTTTCACGGAACCTGCTCTAGATTTTTGTGGTCTAGCGCCATCTTGCGACAAAATCGCACAATGATTATTAGCAACAACCTTAGCAACGTTCAGCCATATCCATGTGTACGTGTGTACACGTAGAGCTACGTGAACGTAACGAAGTCATCAGCGGATTGCTTACAATAAACAATGGGCGGTGTGTAGGCGACAACAGGCATGGTACAGCCGTAAACGAACGTTAACTTAGATCAGCATCAAGAAATTTACGAAGCGGACTGTACGAGGAAGTGGGTGTCATGCGTTTTTAACACAGAATCTCCTATTTAGACCGACTCAGGACACTTTATACTTATTACAGACGTTGGGAAAGAATTACAGAGACACTGTTCATCGGTTTCTGCAAAATAAATCGTTTCTGAAAGACGTTTTGAAATAAAACTGAAACTGAAACTGTTTTTTTTTTCACCTCTGTCTTCGGCTTTGCAAAGAACGGTCAACAAAACCGAACAAAAATGTACGATCGAGCCCCTAGAGTCTTGACAGAAGGCGCCCAATCCACTGGAGCATTCGTCGGACCAGGAACGTATGACGCATTTCAACCATCTCGGGCCAAACTGAAATCAGGTGAGGATCGACAGACGTTAGAGTTTTTGTGCGTCAATAGCGTTAGATCTAATTCTATTTTTGTCAATGTTTTCTCAGGATGCCAGTTTCAGTTTCACAAAGATACTGTTGTTTCCAATTAACATTACATGTTGGCCCCTACCCCCCCCCCAAAAAAAATTAAAAAATAAAAGCGTTTCACTTTCAGAGCTTGTTATTTTTATGGCTAAATAGATCTAATGTATATCAAAAATCTATAACGTTGGGTCTTGCGCTTTTCTACAGTTAGATCTAACTGTTCGTTAAACGTATAATCTATTTAAAATTAAAACAAAGAGATGAGAGGAGAACATTTACTAATGTTATATCTTGATCTAACGTTACAGTAGTTCGTTCTATCTTCTACATGTAGACCCTACTGCCTATTGCCTAAATCCTTTCGCAGGGTCTAATGAAATAGATGTACAGTAAGTTCATCATATTCATAACATGACTCACTGTAGATCTATTGCACTTTCACTGTTTGACACTAATCCTTGAAAGCATACTTTGAACACCCTAGATTTTGTCGGAAATGTAAGTTAAATCCTAACTAACGTTAGAAGTTGATAGACTAGTAGTAGAGTCTAACGTTGATAAGAAAACTGGTTTTTGTTTTTCTTTTTAGCCATGACACCGAGGGAGACTTTTCTTGTGGTCCAAGATGCGGTCATTGCAGCCCCAGGCCCGGGACAGTACGACCCCACAGATGCTGCCCAGCTGCGCATCAGTGGAGGTCACACGCTGGCAAACACGTCCAAAAGGTTTGAAGCCGACACATCCACGTCGGTTTTGACCCCAGGACCGGGGACATACAATCTCTCCAAATCAAGTGACTGGTTAAAGAAAACGAGGAAAGGTGAAAAGAAGACCAGGGACAGGTACTTACAGAAATTTTTCCTTTATTTAACAATTTAACAAAATCAACAAGAAAAACAGATTGGTTAAAATAAAATTTACTAGTAATGTAAAGTGATGATTTTCAAAACTTAATAACATCGTTCATATTTGCCCAGTTTTGCTTCAGTTCAAAACATTTACCATCAGCCTAGAATTTGACTTTAACTTCCTTTTTCCACAATGAACACTATACTTTTAAATGTCTACATTTTGTATAAACCTGTTACCTCTGAGATTGTGTAATTCTCAAGAGTTGATACATGGTAAATCCGGTTCCCATAGCCAATCAGTTAGATAAAACGGTTCTACATTAAACATAATATAGGCCTACATGTAGCATAGCTCAACATTCTAGTTGATTTCGTAAATGTAGCAGAAAAACCACAAGGCAAAACATCAATACACTTTGGTAATTTGGTTGTTATTCATAAGTAGGTCATTTGCACATGATTTAAGCTTAACTGATTTCATATATTTTGATACAATCAGTTTCATGGAATTGCTTGTTCGTTCAACTTCGCAGCTTGTCACAAGTCGCATCAAGTACTCCAGGAAAGTGCAAGCCCCCTCCATCCCCACCCCGGGCCAGGCGTACGGCTATGAAGAATCAGAGACGGAGTCCTAAAAAAACAGGAAGCCCCTTCACGCGACAGGTCTATAGGACCGGCCTTCTACAATGTCGCTCAGGTATGTTCATTGTCTTGAGTAAGAATAATAAACTGTGATTCAAGAGAGTGTGATTTGGGCATCATGAAAATAGTCTGTTTAAGAATTTCCCTGTTATTTTGTGATGTTCATAATTTATGAATGGTTAGTCATTTTGTTTACTTGCAGTGTAATTTACTTACTTTATTTAATTAATATATTTAATCAATTTATTTATCAATTTATTAACCTATTTAATATATTTATTTATTGATATTGACTGATTTTTTTTATATATATTTATTGTAATTCACATATTTTCATAGTATTATTCATGGATGTTTCTGTTTGATATTTCAATCAGTGTGACACTGTACTGAGAAGAGAAATGATTTAGTTTGTGCAGCCATGGCAACAGGGTATATAACATATCACAATTGATTTGATGTGCATCTGAACAAATCATTACTAAAAGATCATAATTATTGAACTAATGGAAAAATATACTCAATGTCCCTTTTTCTCCTTTCATTTTAGGGTGACACTAAAACGACAGCCAAGTACAAAGGAGTACATTTTGGCAATCTGACTTCGGCCAGGATGGATTTTCACGGCGATATCGGTCCTGGGCCGGGCGAGTACGACCCTTTCAGCAAACCGGAGGCCATTGTTGAAAACCTGAATGCAAAGAGCGGGACTCGTGCCTTTGAAGCCCGTATACCACGCTATCATGAAGTGCTAGTCCAGGATGAAGAGAAAAAGGTGAGTAGAAGTGAAAAGTCCCCAAAGAAAATCAGTCTTCATGCTGTCATCAACGGCAGAAATGATTTCATGGTCGTGCAGAATTATTGTGAAGTTTACATATATTTTTTCTGTAGCATGTTCTGCACTAAGATGGATTGTACTCTATCAATGACTACATTTCTTTTTCAGTGATTTGTATTTGTTTGTTGTTCCTGCCGAACGAAGTTTGCGAGGGTAGTATAAAATGATCTCATTCTTTGTGTACATGTGTTTTCAAAATGTTAAATTTGGGACAGGTCTGCTATTTCCACACTAATTTCAATTCTGATTGTTCAGACTGATAAAGATAGGCAAGGGCTTCCAAACATTCACAAAGAATTGAGAAATTTATAATTATGCAAATTTATGAAATGTTCAAACTGAAGAAGTTATGGGGGGAAGTTGGGTGTCAAATTTCAAACAATGCATACATATCAGTCGAATTGGATACCTGTATTGCAATTTGGCGTGCAGATCACTTTTAACCCCCCCCCCACCCGAAAAATTGATCAACGCCCCTCGGGTCAAACCCCCCCCCCTCACCTTAGCAAAAAGCTACATGTAGATCCTCCCCTGATTTGATTAACGTTCTCATTTTGTCTATCCTTACACAGGCTGTTCCAGGACCCGGCAAATACATCATCAACAGTCAGTTTGATAAGAAACCACCTGCCATCAACACAGAGGGAATGGAAGTCGATCATCCGCCATTCCTTTCACAAGCAAAGGTATGTGACTCTCCTTTCCACTCACTGTAATTCAGTTCAATTCAAATCAAATTTATTTCCACATTTTTCTTTAACACACACAAAGTCAAAAAGACATGAAAAAGTACAAGCACATCAGAAGAGAAATATACATTAAAAGTGACATAAAGGTTTGTATGTTAAGACAAAATTAATGTAAAGAACACAGACAAAACAAACATAATATATGAGCATGTGGAGGAATGGCTTAGTGACAGACTCGGGGTAGGGGAGGCTGCACAAAAGCTTTGCCTTACCCCCCCCCCACTCATACACACACCTTTTTACCCTTTTGATAATTCCTAGATTTGCTGTAGCTTGCTATGAACTCCAGATAACACGTAACCACAAACATGATACAAAACACCTTCAAATCTTTTCAAATAGTAAGTTTCTTGTATGTTTTTGTGTTAGAAATGAGGCATTTTCTGTTCTTCTCATTTAAAATGTGGGTTATTCTTCTCATTATTTTTGCAGCGTTTTCAAAATCAGAAGAATATCGTGCCTGCTCCGGGAACGTACAACGATCCACGACATGCCCTAGAGGCTCTGAAGAAATTGAGGGGGTTAAAGAGAAGTCCATTCGGCCAGACGTCTGTGCGGTTTGTGCCAGAACCACACATCAAGAAAACTCCAGGTATATATCAATATTAACTCTCTCTGTACCATTGCTAAAAAACTCCATAGACATTTCATATGATATTCCAAGTATGATAACGAAAGGGTTAGAGCAACAGTGAAAAACTATTTGCTGATCTTTATCCCAATGTAAGGTGTCAGTGTGTGTTAAAGAAATGGTTTAGGTGGGGGTGGGTAGGGGGAGTGTTAATTAAAGGGGAATGAAACCCAGACATCTTACTGAATTCAGAGAGTACAGAATAATACAAGATGGAAAATAGTGAAAGTTTGAGCAAATTTGGTTGAACAGTTCAACAATTATGATGTTCAAGTTTATAATTTTTCATCGCTTGTTATGGAGGATCCTTAAATTGCAACTGCCTACCGCACTTTCAGATGTAAAGTGTGTGGAGAACTACCCATTGGAGTTTGCCACAAAATTTTCAATCAATTTGCGCGTTTCTGACAGCAAGTGTCAGTTGAGAAAGTTATCTAAATGTCTTTCGCGAAAAAACATACTAGAATTCATTTTGCTAGGACATACTTGTCATAACAAGGCAAAGAGCAAATCAGATATTTGATAAAAAGTGAAATAAGTAGAAAATTTGTGTACGAAAACCAGGAATGGAGAGTTCTCCACACTTCGATCTAAAAAGCTGGTTAGGAGTTGCCAATTTTAACAATCCTCCATAACAAGGATGCAAATAAACTTGAAACAAACAATAACTCTAGAACGTTCAAGCAAATTTGTTCAAACTTTCGCTAATTTCCTTCTTGTATTGTTCTGTAATCTCCGAATGCAGGAATGTGTCTGGGTTTCATTCCACTTTAAGCTTTATACTTAATTAGTAATCATACCTTGTATGATTGTATACAATAACACAGAAGCACTTTGTATTATTGTTGCCCGTGATATTAAGCAAATAATCAACATTGGTGAAGGTGATGGGACAAAATATCACTGTCAAGGTGATTTGGATGTGGCTACCTTTCCGAAGCAAAGCTGAGGAAAGATAGCGTATACATTTAGATTGCTGAGGCAATACATGATAGTTTGTCCTGTCACCTGAATTAAAAAGGTGATTGTTTGTTTTATATTCTACATCTGAAACCAAGTGTAGACTCTATAGAAAGAAAAGTAATATTCTCTATGCCTCGCCACCGGCTGAGCGATTGCTATGCAATTGATAGTCCAAATTGTAGAGTGCAACACACTTTCATTTTGTGCCTACTCGAAAATACTGATATTCACCCTATTTCTGCCACTGATATAAATGTAATAAAGTTTTGTAACACTTGCAAAAATTTGATTGACGATTGACTCTCACCAACTTTCCCCCTTCAGGTCCTGGCTCCTATCACTTCCCCGGGATGGCCGACGGCAGTATGAGGAAGGCTTACATCGAGAGTACGAGGAAGGGCGCCTTCGGATCGACGGCCGTCCGTATCAAACCCATCACCAAACGGCAAGACACGTCCCAGCCAGGGCCATCTCACTACCAGGTCAAGGACAGCCCACAGTACAGCCGCTACACCCAGAACCTATCGGCAAATTTTGCATCCGGGTCAAATAGGCTTCACTCACCAGCTCCAGTTACAGTTCTCGTAAGTTGCAATAAAACAGAAGCATAAACAACACCCCCCCCCCCTTCGCGAAAATAAATGTTGTGAAAGGACTAGCTGAAATATAAGCTAGTCTGAAACTTTTCTGTAAAAAGGATAACAAACATCCAAAAATGAATTGATTGTCGATTGCATTTCATATGATATCACGTCTTGTTTAAAAGCAAGATTACACCAACTTTATTGTGACTTAATGATTCATTTATAAACTTTTTTACTGAATGGTTAATGATATCAGGTGCGTGGATGATGAAAAGAATAGATGTTGTTAAGTAGTAATTACCTTAGGTTGTCACAGTTTAAAAGTAAGAAAGTAAGGAGTTAATATCATTTACATTAATTTCACGGACTACAATAGATCTCTTACTGGAGTTCAAAGGGTAGAATGATAAAGAATTTTTGTTTTCACAATTTTACCATAATAGGATAATCCACCGCCAGGGTCATATGAGGTCACCAAATCGCACGAACTCTCTCAAGGCAAGAAATCGCCAGCAGCTCCCAGGACAGTTGCGGGACGACGGAAGAAGGGCTCGTTCCTGTCGTCGACGACACGTTTTGCACCACCGCGGGATGTCGTTATCGAAAAACCAGAAGTAGCTAATCCAGGTAAGATATATGTTTCGTGTCATTAAATGACCATTTTACTGTGTTCGTACTTGCAGAACAAAGTTTCCATGCATGTCTCTTATGGGGTAGATTATGTTTTTCTCTCTAACCAGAAATCACGTAATCTATTGTGTTCAAATAGTGTGGATATTTTGAATTACAGGATTGTAAGATTAAGCAAACAATGGACAAATGTGTGCTGTTTTCCTTGTTTGTCCAAATTTTCATTATTTGTTATTTATTTATTATGTGCACCATGTACATTCTATGCCCACTGTGGTGAAAAATAAATTCATATAGATTTTCATAATAAAGACATCACTGCTAGCAATTTAACAACTTTCTTCCCCTTTCTTTGATTTTAATAGGTCCGGGTACTTATAACCCAGCCAGCAAAGATACAGTCAAACTCAGCCTGTTGGTGTCCAAGGACAATCGTTTCAAGGAACTCAGAAAGAACGAGAACCCAGGCCCAGGAGCTTATGAGGTAAGTCTTAAAGATACGATACTTGCAGAACAACAAAATGTTAATACCAACTGTTTTTAAACCAACTATAAACAGATGGTACATGTATTCTGAAAATGTCACACTAGTATTGAAGAGAGTAGTTGAAAATAACAGAACACTTCATTTTCAACAAAACCTCTTAACAAATAATCATGGTAACAATTTCCTAACACAGAAATCTATGAGTGGGTCCAATACTTTTTGACGTGGGGCAATATCAAAAAGTCCACAAATGTCAACATGATATTGTAAATATGAGAGCATATTAGGGGGTAAATAGGGCACTTTATTAATTAAATAAAATGAACTGAAGCATGAAATTCAAACCAAGAATAAATAAGCTGGGGGATTTTTGTGCAAATCCTATTTGAGGTTATTTTTAGTTTTATTGAACAGGATTCACTGCATAGGAAGGCAAAAGCAAGCCCAAATATACTTTGGACTAGGTCTTGATAGTACCCGTCTCAAAAACTGAACAACATTAGTGTCTGGACTGTACCAAGATGTTAAAATGGATACATAAACAGCCCAAAATTACAAAAGACCTGAAAAATTATGCTTTGCCTATCACAAGATATCTGTGAATGACAAGTACCCTGATAATTAACATTGCCAGATTTATTCTAACACTGCTAAAGGAAAAATGTGTATCACAAATCCGGTCATTCACACATTTTCAGCTTTTAAAGCACTTTTGCAACACACTACACATTGATACAAATTTGGAAACATTGTTAAAACAGTATCTTTAACTTTGTATTGGCTTTAGTACATAAATGTTGAACAGTTTTAGAAATTTCATTCTTTCATTCATTCATTTATTCATTCAATTTTGTTTTCATATTCAGTTGAGTCCACTCCTGCAAGATACCGTACTCAAAGGAACGTTCAATGCCACTTTGAACAACCCCATCGCACCCCCCATGGACCTCCATAGAGCTAGCTCTCAGGTTGCCAAGCAACAAGCGTTCGTCCTTGGTGTATAGCATCGTTTGCCAGCAAGCTAGCCACTTATTTTGTAAAGAAATACTATTATTACTGTTATTTAAAAAGATATATAAATTTAAAAACGATGGAACTTTATTTAAAAAAAATTGTAAAACTTTAATACTTTTACTGTATACTTGTTGTGAAGAGTGAAGAACAGTTAAAGCTATAATTTTTTTTTTAAGTCAAATAATTTTGTGTGTATGGAATGAATAAAGCTGAATGAACATGAGTACCTGTGCAAAATCTTGCTGAATAGA
>JZLH01S0247760.1:0-22261 GCA_001188425.1 Eucidaris tribuloides
TTTTGATAAATTGCCTTGAGCATTTAACCAAAATGGAAAAAGGCACTATAGAAATCCTATGGTGTAGTATTGTTATGATTATTATTTCAAGGAATACTTGTAATAGCACTTTGGTACATACATTATAAGCAGGGCTCGACACTAGCACTTGCCCGCTTGCCCGGGGCAAGTAAAATCTTGCGTCGGGCAAGTAAAATATCAAAATGTTTAAATTTACTTGCCCGGTCGGGCAAGTAAAATTTTGATTGTCTCGGGGGGAAAATTACACAAGCACTTTTGCTCTGGCAAGCTCTGAATTGCGCTGGTATTTCTGATAAAGAACGCAAGTGGTCATTGGAGAAACAGTGGTGCCGTTCCTCCTTGCTTGCTAGCCTGGGAGCACGAGTGTGCATGTGGCAGGCTGGCTGGCAGCTGATGCACATGCTAGCTAGAAACCCGCTCTGACTAGCGCACGGAGGATTCAAGCATGCAAGTATGGTATGCAAATCTGTGTGTGTTTGCTGTAGCTTGTGTGTGTACGTACGTGTGTGTGCACCAATCTTTACGATTGGTCGATTGCCAATCACAAATGCTCTCTCATCTCAGCTGTATACAGGGTCAGGCTAGGCTCTGCCTGTTTGCCGAGCGAGCCGAGTTTGATGAATGTTTATGTTATGTAGTCCCATTCATTTACATTTGTGTGTGAGGATAAACCCCGTAGTACACAAACGCCGATCGTAAGTTTACTTCTGTATTGTTCCCCAAATTATCACAATGACCATGAATATGATAAAAACTGCCATATGTTTGGAGAGTTTGGAATACCTTGGACGGAAAATGTAAGTAATTTGAATCCAAACTCGATATGCGGTCACTGTGTTGGTGATCGCAATTGTCCTTGTCACCATGACTTGCCTCAACCGGCGAGTCAACATACTACACCGTTGTCTGTGAAGTCTGTGCGTCGTCCTACATGTATCTGGCGCGGAGCTTGCCAAAAAAAAATATTCAGTAATAAACTGCTCAACACACCCTGCTAGTTAGACATATAGAGACACATTGCATTATTAGCAAAGTTGGATTTTCAATTTTGACCTCCAAAATTCAGCCTCAACGGACAACGGGCAATAAACTAGTGCTGTCACAGCCTAATGATTGTGTTTATCAGATGACCTTGCCTGTGCAATGCAGTCTCAACATGATACATGACCAACATGACCACGGGAGTGTGACTACTTCGTCTTGCCCAACTGAATCCCAACGGAATTGAATCAAATGGAATGGTCTAACCTTAGTGTTGAAAGAAGTCTGTTACAATTCATGTTTCAATGTTTAGTGGACCACCTGCCGCTAGCTCCCTACATGTTTTGTCATGTGAAGAGAGTCGAGAGACTGATGTTTAGCTGTAGTTGGTACGTGTAGCAAGTCTTCAAATAAATTTGAAAAATATCAAGTGTAGACCTTTAGATTTTTCTTCTGCATTAATAACATTTGTGACAGGGCCTTTATTTTGTTATTTTTTTTATTCAAACTTTATTTCCACTTTCAACAAGATATACAATTACATAAAAAGACATATGAGACATCAACAGTACCATGGATGTATAAAAAAAAAACAATACAAAAGTACATACATAATGCAGAAGTGGACTTAAGAGCAAAAGTAGTTAAAACTAGGCAGCATAATAATTGGAAAATGGTGGGCAAGATTTTATAAAGCCAAGGTTGAGGCTGGTAGAGTTACAAGAGAATTTATATTAAATTTATATTTGCTTTAATTGTGAATTTATCATGTGAAAACAAAACAAAGAAACATATACAAGAAGTAAATAAACATACAGGGGTACAACATGAGGAAGAAACTAGGGGGATACAGGGGAGTAAAACATTTCAGTGAAATTAAATTAGTTAAGAAAATAAGAAATTACAATCAATATAAAGATTATTAATAAATTTAAATTGTTGTGATATTTGGTAAATTCTGCTGATCTGATTTTATAAAGCTACAAACACAGAAAATTACTGATTTCTTCTCCAAATTATCATGACTGATTTGTATATCTGAAAGTTGGCAGGTAGAGGCCTAACTTGTATCATTAACACAACACACTTTCATTGTTAATGACGTACCAGAAACAACACTTGAGAGAAATCAAAACAATTATTAAATAAACATCTAAATAAATATTTAAATCTAAATAATTATGTTTGTAGGCCCTATCTGTTTGGCACTTTGAAAATGATCATGTGAAAGAAAAAATGAAATAATTCTTTCCCTTCAAAAAACAACTAACGTGTTGGGCTCTTCTGAACAAAGGGGCGAGTATGGCATACTATGGAACGCAAAAAATGGCCATCTGTCGGAATGCAGGCTGACCTATTTGTGTAAAATTGTATTCATGACTCTTTAAATTCATAAATACCTTTTGCAAATCCCAGAATTAAAACTTCCATTGCCTTTAAAAAGGCCTTATCGGTTAGAATTAATAAGAAATAATAATTTTTAATTATTTTTATTGTTTTTTTTCGGGCAAGTAAATTTGTCTTTCGGGCAAGTAAAATTCTAAAATGTGATAATTTTACTTGCCCGAAGGGCAAGAAAAAAAAAGTTAGCGTGGAGCCCTGTTACAAGTTTATGCCACCAAAGTAAAACCTTTGACATTTTACACAAATGTTGGGATAATATTGGCTATTGTCTCGGAGGGTCTGACAAAATTCAGAGAATAAAATAGGGAATAACTAAAATGAAATTGGATAATTTTAGACATTTATACTTCATGTATATTGAGAACATACTTGCACATTCCTACATTTTGTTTTTATTTTGAATGTTTCGTGTTTGTAAAAACATCTATCATTTTCATGAAAATATTATGCACACATGCCTGGTGTACAGTACTGACTCGACATTCCAAATTCCTTTTTTCCCCACCAATGTCTTTCTTTAGTCTTATGCACAAACTATGCTGTATGAAAATTGTGCTCTTCCTTTTGGCCTTTAGAACTTATGATTTGCCACCCAGCAAAATCCAACCCAAAACCTAAGTAACAGATGACCAAAATGTGGTCCTGCAAAGACTATGGTATAGTATGTTATCAAATATGTAAAATTTGTAAACTAAAAGTATTGGTTTGGCAGGGAAAAGGACCCTTCTAAACAAATTTCCTGCCATCAAAAAGACATTTTCCTGTGACAGGATGTCCCCCCGCACGCCCCCCGCACCGCGGCACCGCCTGCACCGCCCCGGCGGGGGCCGAACGACAGCCACTCCGCGTAAGCCCACGACACTGGCGCTACAGGTCGCCGCCGGCTGATGACAGCGCTCGGCGCGCTCGGGCGAGCCGCGGCATCAAGTCCGGTCGGTGTTTGTTGGCCTGCTTTTTCTGTCCCTGCCCCCGGGCTCATCCCTGCGCGCCCCGCGCGTCAGTCGCCCTTGAAAAAAGAATACTGATGAAGTACATGTAAAGGTATGCATCCAGTTACGTAGGCTTGTACAGTAGCACTCGGTGTACTTGATCTTAGACGCAATGTACTTGAATCTTGTCTTGTTTTAATATCGATAACTGACTGCTATATTCCTCCTTACCTTCCTTCATCGTGTGTAAAAAGTGTCAGCTGTTTTGAATTGCTACATTCTAAAAGATGCTTAGTGCAGCACTGTTTAAAAATTGACTTAAACACACTTAATACATGAATGTTCTAATATTGTACTGGAACATGCCAGGACTACAATTTACTTCACAACATATTTTCATTTAACTCAACTATATTTGCAAACATAACAAAATACATCAACCTCAAGTGAATACCACCTTGGCTTTAAATTCCTTTTTCATTAATTATATTAAAGAATGCAACCAACTAGATGACACAATGTGTTTTTGTGAAAACAAGTGCCAAGGATTAAGGTCGTATGTTGTAAACAATTACTTGATTTGATGCAAAGTGACACTATGTAGAATATTGTTGAGTTTGTTTTTATTTTGTTTTTTCTCCTTTTTTTTTATTTTCCAGATCACTTTCTGATCACTTATCTAATTCCATTAATGTGAAAGTCTCTGTAGATCTCCCTTTTATCTGTTTTATCATTGTGTGTTTGTTTGTTTTTTGTCTTAATGGTTCTCTGCTTTGGCAATTTTAAAGTGCATTATCCTCCATGCCGTAAGTGTCTCTGATGTCTATACATGTAAATGAAGCCCTGAAAAAGTTGTACCAGTGCAGGTACTTCAAAATGATCATTTACAGAGGTTCTCAATTAGCGGCACATGCGCTATTTGTGGTGCATCAGGCCTTCCGAAGTGGTGCCCGGAAGCCACTAGGAAAACAAAATAAATTGTGTAGTTTGTTTGAAGTTTTATTTCTGTTGTTTATGAATTAGAGCCATTCTGGGCCTCTTAAAATGCCTCATATTTGAAAGTTTCGGGGAGCTCCGCCCCCTTGATCCCCGCTAGGGACCCTTAAGTGGGCCCCCAGACCCCACACTGCAACGCTTTGCGTGTTGGATAGTGGAGCAGCCCAGATTCTTGATGGCAAATACATGTATAGTACATCAACATGACTAATTGAGAACCCCTCATTTAGTGCATTTAGTACCCAGGTTTGCCATGTCCATTTCTCCACATGGACTGCTGTGGTACTTATAATTAAAGGCAAGGTTCACCCTGGCGTTATGTTGGTTTTAATAAAAGCAGAATAATGAGAGAAACATATTAGTGAAAGTTTGACGAAAATCCACCAAAGAATAACAAAGTTATGAAGGTTCAAAATTTCCATTTTGTGACGTCACATGCGAGCAGCTCCCTATATGTCATGTTATATAAATTCCATAAATTGCCATTTTTTTAATGTTTCATGATAATTGAATGGGGTTTTGACAGAAGCCTATATGAAATAAGGTTTCTGATGATATATTGAATGCTCAGGTAAAATAATTTTCAAATTTCTGAGAAAACGGCACTTTTATGAAATTTATATTACATGACATATAGGGAGCTGCTCGCATGTGACGTCACAGAATTGAAACTTTGAACCTTCATAACTCTGTTATTCTTTGGTGGATTTTCTCCAAACTTTCACTAATATGTTTCTATCATTATTCTGCTTTTATTAAAAGCAACTTGATGTCAGGGTGAACCTTGCCTTTAAGAGTATACTGCATACATAAGTCATACATCCGGTGTTTCTCCATCTACCTTGCCATGCTTTTCAAAGTTTTTGTATTCGAGGATGGGTTATTTGTTCATTTAAGCACTATTACTTACAGTAGCTCAGATATCACAGTTTGACATTTGTTTTTAGATTTAAGCTCCACAGTGTTTAATTGCAAGGCTTTAAACATGTCTGACCTCTTGCCATACCTGCCAGTCAGACAATAGCATACAGGTACACGTAATTTGCATATTTTGTACCTTCTCGCAAACATGGTTCACCTACACGAACAGTACTGGTGCACTTGTACTTAATAGAGAACTGTGTCATGATAACATCTATCCAGGGGTTATTTGCAAATACAACAGATGTCTGTTCTCAGTGACAGAATAATACAAAATCATATGATTCCTGGGTTATATACGCAATGGGACTACAACGGAATTGAACTGAAAACTGCAGACATTTATAACTGACCATTCCATCATGTTGTTTCAAGTACAGGGAATACCTGTAGTCAGAAGTGGCAATTTCATGAAATGAGTGGAAAGGAAACAGAAACACCAGAGGCAAAATAATCATACCCTAGCACGAAAAAAAAGGCGTGTGTCATAATTATTGTCCGTGTTAACAGATTTTGACAACCCCCAGCTTGTGAACTACCTGACTAATTACCAGTTTTGAAGTTGTAGTTAACATACGAAATAATGATAAAGTGGAAAGTATAAATTTGAAATCCCCCCTCCCCACTGCTTTGACAATGACTTCCAGTTGGTTTCAATAAAAGGAGAACAATGAGAGAAACATATTAATGAAAGTTTGGCGAAAATCCACCAAAGAAAAGTGGAGTTATGAACTTTGAAAGTTTTAATTTTGTGACGTCACATACATGTACGAGCAGCTTCCCACATGTCATATAATATTCAATAAATTGCCACTTTTTATTGGTTCATGATAACTGAATGGTTTTTTTTTTCATAGAAGCATGTATGAAATAATGTTTCTAATTATATATTGAATGTACAGGTAACAGGATTTTAAATTTTCTGAGAAAATGGCACTTTATGGAATTTATATTACATGACAATGGGGAGTTGCTCGCATGTGACGTCACAAATTTCAAACTTTGAAAGTTCATAACTCTGCTATTCTTTGGTGGATTTTCGCCAGACTTTCATAATATGTTACTCTCATTGTTCTGCTTTTATTAAAACCAACTTCACGTCAGGGTGGACCTTGCCTTTGATAATGATGTTTATTTGATTATCCATTTGAATAATATTTCACACCCCACATATCAAAGATCTACATTTTTTTCGTATTACACTGTAGGTGTCCACAATATTAAACATTCAATGTTTTGGCCAAGCCACCGACTAAGAGATCCTGAAAATGGCGTCCATCTGTCCATAACGCTTATTAAACAAGAATAGCTTTGTGACCATTTGCTCGTTATAAAACTTGGATGGTAGATGCCTTACAGGGACCTCAATGTTATTTGGGGGTTAAAGGTCATTAGGTTAGAGGTCAAATGAGATCAAGTGTTCAAATTTTTTTGTAAGTTTCTACTGGGGTATGTAACTTTCTAACCATAAGCCCATTTGTAACCAAACATGGATGATAAATGCCCAATAGGGACCTCAATGTTATGTGGGGTTAAAGGTCACAAGTAGGTCAGAGGTCAAAGGAGGTCAAAGGAGGTCAAAAATTAATGTACATGTAATAGGGTGAAGCACATTATGGCCATCTCCTTGTTTTAAAACGAGTGTCCATAATATTAGTTAAACAATGTTTTCAAATATTGTCTTGTTTCTTCTCTTTTTAGGAACAGTCCTGTCTGATTCACAAGTCAACGGTAGGAGATTGGTGCGTCCACTCCTGCATCAATTGTGTCACACCGGCCTATGCCACTCACACCACCAAAGGCTTGGAGAGGGTTCTGGTCAGCTGTAGTCTACTGGTAAATACAAGTCTATGATATATCGTTGCCCCATATCAGGACGAGTCCCACATTTTGTAGAATGACTCCCACCTACAATGTAACAACTCCCCCAAGTGATGTCTCCCTTAGGACCCCGAAAGGACAGCTTCCATAGTACATCTCCTCTGGGGAAGTTGTCCTCTGGGGGAGGTGTCCTTTGCGGGAGTTGTTTGGTGGGAGTCCTACCAGGGTTGTAGCCCTGCAGGCCTTGCAACCATCACGTGGCTGGTAAAAAGGATATGTTCTGGGAAGAAGGGTGTAAACATTAAATTGCCTCTAATCTTACTTGAAATTAGTTGACTAAGAAATTTGGTATTTGCACTTCACAGATTGATAGAAAGATGCAAACAGATCACAATTTTTGTCTTGCATGCATAGCAGAGTGAGACATGAGCATCACTACAATGTATTTCCATAATAGGTGGCGTCATCGGTGTACACTTTACAACGCATGAATCTCAAATTTTCAACATGGTATTTTTATGTACCAGTACCTTTCTTTAGTTGGATCAAATCTGAGCAGTAATGGTTTGGTGTGCAAATAAAACAAAAGCTACCCATGATTGGGAGGAATAAAAACTGCCACTAGAACCAAACTGGTTGAAAGCTAGACCTGTTTATTGCAGTGTATCTCCTGGGTGGAAGGATTTGTCTTGAATTTGTTTACGTAAGGAGAATTAAGCATCAACATACATGTACCAGGACATTATTTCTCTTGAAGCCCGAGTTAAATCAATTTCATAGAAAGCTACACAACAAATTTGTCTGTCACAAGGCATGGTAATGGAAGTACTTTCAAAATGAGTCAAGTTTTGGCTACAAAATTTTCCCAGTAGAATCCTTGCATGATTTACTTGATTCTAGATTAGTTTCTACCCCAAGTTGAGGATTACCCCCAATCATATCAATTTACCTAGAAGCAGTTCCTATCCCATTTGTTCTCTGTAAAGGCAGCCATTTATTTTTGCTTCTCCTAAACATTTAATATTTTTGAAATGCAAGGTTTTGTCACCTCAACAACGAAAAGCCAGATTTTGAAGTCGGGTGGTGAGCTCCTGACATCCCCTAAATTAAATATTGCCTACATTGGCTTTTTTTGCTTGTTCTGAGTTAAAGGTAAATGACATTATTGGGGGTAGTCCTCAACTTGGGCTGAAACTACTCTAGAATCAAGTAAACTATGCAAGGATTCTCCTGTGAAAATCTTGTAGTCAAACGTTGACTCATTCTAAAATAAACAATGTCAATATCACTTGTAGCATGGAAACCTGCTGTGTGGCGCTCTGTGGGGCTTATTTTTTATAGTCACCGGATAAAATTAAGATACTCTTATGTTGTAAATAAATTACAGACAATCCTCCCAGGTGGGAGATCCACTCCTGCTAGTGTATAGTTGGTATATATTTCAACTCATTTGGATCTTGAGGCAATTTCAAGTGTTCCCAATCATGTCACTAACCTTTAATTTACCCAAAATCAACTCTGAAGAATTGTTTGGGCAGACACGTTTTGAATATGCTATTAGTTGTTTGTTTATCAAGTTGGGTGAGTTTCCCCTTCAGTGTGGATGGTGAGCCAAATTTTGAAGCCAGGCGGTCAGACCCTTTCTTGAAAATAGTGTGTTTCTTACATCCCCAAAATTAAATATTGTCTATGTTGGCTTTTTTTGCTTGTCCTGACTTACGTACATGTAATGTACTCAAAGTCAACTGTATTAAATTGTTTGTGGAAACAGCTTGTACTTTGAATGCTAAAGTTGTTTATCAGTAAAGTGAGTGTCCCCTTCAGCGTGAGTCATTACAGTATGTTCCACACAGTGTAAACAGATGATTAACCTTGAACTGTGGTATCAGCAATTATCAGTACTAGGAAAAAGTAAACAACACTATAAGGTGTAAAGATACATCGTACATGATGCACTAGCCGTACCCCGGGGTACCGCGTTGTGCAGTGCCCTCTTGTGTTAAAAAATGTATTTTCTTCAGTTATGATCGCTGAAATCAGTGGTGATGATGCAGAGGCTGTGCAAGTGCACAACAAAAAGGCATAAACTTACGAAAAATGGGGTAAAAATGAAGCTAAATGTGTGATTTTCACCCTTATTACATAACTTTTACATAATTTTGTAACCCAGGGTACAGTACTGAAAAATAAATAAATAATTCAACAAAATGGCGGATTTTTACTTGGTATCCCAGGGACCAAATACTGCATCACATGTCCCTTGGAAGGGTGGGGGGGGGGGGATGTGTAGCTTGCAGGGTAAAGCCCATGTCAGTTGGTGCGCGTATATGGGGCAAGTCCAAAGAAACGCGCGTTTACGTTGGACATTGCAGAGACTTTAACCACTCTAAAAAATATAATGTTAAAGTTGTTTTGAAGTTCTTTTAGTTTATCATTTATATGTCACGGTATCATGGGGAAGAATAATCATGATGGAGGATGGGACATATTATGACCTTGGCAAATATTATGCTTTACATAAGAACAATGTGTCACCGTTACGTATGGGACCCACAAAAAACTTATGATTTTTCAACAAAATTGTTTGAGTTGCAAAACTCTCTGAAAGTATTTCAGTCACACATTTGAAATCGCAGTGTGGTAAAAAGGGTGCATATTCAAGTATTATTTCGGGCAAAGTTTAATTGTCATAAAGAAAGAACTTTTCATACAGGCCACTACTTAATGTTGGAAAAGACACGTTACGTATGGGACAGTTAGTATGGGACCTTTTGTCCCCCATTCGATGTTAGTGGGAGAATATAAATATTTAAGTTCTTTGGGCAAATTTTTACGTGGTTTTAGTGGAATTAGATGAAAACTTACACAAAAAACACAAGCTTAGTCAGGTATACTTGTTAAGGTTATCAGGTAAGAAAATTAGTATATTTCAGCAATATGGGTCATATAGTCCATTTCAATGGCTATGGATGTATACTATTCAGGGAAAAGTTTCATTAAAACCTCTGCTGTTTGACCAACATTGGTTTTGTGAGGTTTCTCATGATGGATGAGATGGTTAGAATTATACATAAACATCATCTAGAACATGACAAAATTCAATTTTTCTTAAATTTGTGCAACAGAGGGCGACAAAATTTGTCATAACACTTAGTTCCAGTAGTCCCACAATGTAGTCCACATGTAGCATTTGTGTATGCGTTGCTGATCTCATTAGAGGGTGGTGTGAATGAGCAAGAATTTAGGGTAGAATTTGATGCTCCTATTGTTTCTTCATGACGCCATATCCAAACAAAACCACTAAATCAATAAAATTTGAGATAGAGTCAATTGTATGAAAGTTTTTGGTTTCTTCCATTCAGCTTTGTGTTAAAAATGTCGGCCATACGTAAACAATGTCCATACGTAACATTTTTTAATTGTCTTTGTAAATAAAAGGTGTAATTAAATTTTCAAAGCTTAATCGGGGCATTTTACTTTCCAAAATGAAAATAAATTAAGACATCCAAAGTTTCATTGCAAATAAGTCTTCAATTCTAGCGAAAAAAACTTAAAAAATCGTCCTAATTTGTCTACTTATGCGGACATTCCATGCTTGGACAGCACCTAATTTGCATAATTAATATGATTAATTCCCAACTTTCCTGTGAGGCACAATTAAAAAGATAAAGGTTTCATGGTCCATATATGAATTAAATACTTAGATTGTCTCTCCATGATTTAATAGGATTTTTTTTCCATTGTCCCATACGTAATGCTGAGTTTTACATTTATGCAAATTAACCCCTTGGAATTTGCATAAATTTGCATAATATGACATTGAATTCTACAGAATCAAAAACTTTAACTCTGGAGCTTCACAATGGTATTAAATATTTTTTTATTAGATCAAGATGAAATTTTGACATCTGAGGTTACGTTATCTTGGACTTGCCCATATCAGGGTCTGAGCAATCTGTGCACTAGACTAGTACAATGTACTAGGCCATGTGTTTTTGCTGTTCCTGACAAGGAGACACAAGCAGAGAATGACCAAATTTGTCTTGGTTCAAGTCAGTGTGGAATATTGTCTTAAGTGTCCAAATAGAGTCTATGCATGCACGACGTAAGGGGGGGGGGGGGGAGGGGGTTGAGGGGGAGTATTAGTGAATGCATGTTATCTTATCGGCCACAAGAACCAGATGTGTCATGGTGTGTCTGTACGGGAATTTCATAATCTCAGATCAACAGGTTAATTCTCAGCAAACTTACATGGAGGAGAGGTGGCGACCTCTACTTCTCACTGAAAACTTCCTCAATAGGGATGATGGTGGAAGGAATTCATGAGCTACCTGTATTGTGGCCACAAAAAAAAATCGTGGGAGGGGGGATTCAAGATACGTTTGAATAGTGAGGGTGAGGGTGAAAGGGTTCTACATAATGTGTCTAGTAACCTGTTAGCCAGCAGAACCAGTTGTGCTCAGGGCTCAAAATATTTTTTTTTCTCATGGGGGTCTTTTGGCTAAATTTGGCTACAATTTACATTGGGCTATGGGAATTTTCGGGGGCTCTTTTGACATTTTCGAGGGCTCTTTTTTGCATTATGGGGGCAAATCGCCCTGAGCCCCCGTGTATTTTGAGCGCTGGTTGTGCTATGATGTGACACCCACTGTATGGGAATTTTATGTACAGAATCTCAGAGCAATCTCTGGTAAACATAGTGGGGGAGGGTTGGTGGCCCTTTCCAATCATTGAAAACTTCTTCAGAAGAGATGGTAGTTGGGGGGGGGGGAATTGTGAGCTGTTGTGGCCATTGAAAATTCACTTGGGGTGAGGGAAGGGAGTGGATTTATTAGTCATTGTGGCCAGGACAAATCTACTCTGGTGGGGATGTCACAAATTGTAGCTCAAATTACAAACAATTCCATCAGAGAAAGTACAGTGGGTGTGTTTCAAATACCAGTACCTGCCTGCCATTAATTCACTTACTGACTCATTTGTTTTCCAAAACAGTATGGTGAATGTTGACAGTATCAAACCGGATTTGTGCCAACAATATCAAAACATTTTTTTAACCCAGGTACGGAGTTTGCACTTCAGTCTAGGGTCCTGTTTACTTGACATACAGATTTGTATCTAGGTTTTGACCTGTAGGTGTTCTGAATTTTTTTTCTCTTTTATGTACAATTGGTGGAGTTTTTTTTTTTAGGGGGAAGGGGTAGAAAAAAAAGTTAAATATTACATCATCTGAAAGATCAGTGCATAGATGTTTATTTGACAAATATACACACATAATGTACATACACACACAAGGACACACACACACACACACACACATGTACACACACATACACACACACACATACACACATACACACACACACACACATTCTAACACACACAAGGACAGAGAAACACACTCCTAAGTATGATTTATTACATGTTACATGTTATCATGGAATAGTTAAACCATCACAATAAATTTTGTCACATAAAGTTATGATAAGCATGTGATCTGTGTTGTCTCGTGTGTCTTGGAGATAACATGAAGTCATCATTGTTGCACTGTGTACTATGTTTACCAACAATCACATGCTTATTTCTGAACCAACATGAGTAGTTTTATCATGCAATATAAATGTTTACTTTGCGAATGTGTCATGTGGTTAAAGGGAGAAGAGGCCACCAACTACAACACAGAAGAACAGAATAAAAAACAAACTGGAAAACGTGCCAGTGCATACCTGCCAACCAGTAAGATTTTATCAGATTTAGTAAGATTTTTCATCCTGTAAGTCCACAGACTAAGATTTTCTGATGCAAATACGATTTATTGAAGAATGTGCAGCAGCGTCAGATGTACCCCAGGGCGATGGGCGATTTCGCCCTCGGCGGAGTCAAAATCGCCCCTTAAAATCACCAAAACACAATTCTTTGGGGTGACCATTTTCTTCAGAGTCGCCCTCATCTTTTTCTACAGAAATTTTACAAAAGTTCACACCTGTTTTTATCAAACATATCACTGGTAAATCTGTTGAAAAACAAAATAAAACAAATGTCGGGAGTTTGTTTTTAATGTCTGCCGCTTGAAAACAAACTGCCGATTTTTATACAGGTACAAAAAATACATGTAGCCCCCAAAATTCAAGAATAGCCCCAAGAAATTAGGAAATTGCCCCGAGGCTCATTTGAAAATAAAAATTAATTCCTACCCTAATGTGCAGTGTACTTTTACTGTGTGAATTTTAAAAATTTTGTGGAACAGTAAGATTTTTACCTCCACCTTGCATGAAAATAACTTTTTTGATCTATATCAATAGTATTTTTAATGTCAAGAGGTTTGAAGGTATGGCCAATGTAGAACTTAACACAAGTGATACTATGTCCGAATTATGTTCTTTTGGACTGACTCAGTATTTTGAAAATATAACCATTTCACAGATCTGATCTATTCAGTATTGTTTGTTTTTGTTTTGTTTTACAGAGTGATGTCAGTCAACAGGAAACACAGCAAACATCGCATGACCTTTCACCTCTCTATCGAGTCATCCTCCGTGAAAGAGGGGACAAATCCACCAGTTCATCATTGAGTAAGTCACACAACCAAGGAATAAAGTAATGTGGGAGGGGCAGTGGCATATCTATTAGGGGAGGGGGGAGAGAACAGATGGGGTGCAAAAAATGCAAAAGGGAAAGTGGAGAAAGGGAAGAAACATTATGATCCTTTAGGGTTATGCACCCCCTGTCTCCCAGTCCACTGGGTAAAGTGCTTTAGAAAAAGAGTTTTGCAAAATCCCCCCATTGTCTGGAGTGTAGTGACATTATGTAACCAAGTATCAATTTCTCTAATAACCGATTGCTTCCGGGAACTGTAATATTCTGGTTCCCGTGTGGTCTACTCAGAGCCGGGAATCGGAATGATGCAGTTCCCAAGCAGCATTTGTCATGTATTATTTAAACTACGAAAACGCTAGTAAAACTCTGTACTTTTATTCTGTTGTTCATATATGTTGTATATAAAACCATGAATAACAATTACAGAGCTCAAAATGGAACCCTGTTACCTGCATTTGTCCTAACATTAAACATGAAATTGCACCTCAAGATCACTGCATGACCATGTTGCACGTGCAATTTCCGGTCTAGTGCATGGGTGAAAAAAGAATATATTGTTTCTGAGGGTGGACGGCGTGTTGATAATCACGGAAGGAACGGGTTAAAAGACACCTTGTTAGTATATCAAATTTTAAAACATAACCAAGAAACGGCAATCGTGATATGATCAGAGAAGTGTACTCCGTTGATGGTCCTTGTGTAGTAGTGTCCATGCACACATACTTATGTCCTTTCTCCTATATCCATTGTTTCGTTTCCAGTCCATCCCATGACCGGTAACCAGGATTGCATCCGGAGGACTGTCAGCGGTCTCCAGGAGCATCTCAACAAGTACTTGAGTCGGGAGAAGCTGGCCATGGAAGACAGAATAAGGTAGTGTTGTCAGCAGTCTTGTATCTGAGGCCAGACTGGAGGCCAATTTCTTGTGGCGTCGGTCTCAGTCTGAGTCACCTGTACAAACCCTAGTATGTAAAGGCAGGCCTCGACAAAAACATATTTTTTTGCCTGCCCAGTCGGGCACTTGAATTGTAGATTCAAGTGCCCGACAGCAAAATCTAAATGCCCAAATTCTTGGATGAAAGTAATGTCCAATTGTTGGTTGTCTTCTTGATACTTGGGTTAATTTAAATTTAGCAGAAGAATAGCACTACCCGATTGAGCAGTTTCTTATTTTTTCTGAGTGCCCGACCATAATTTTCAAGTGCCCCAAGCACTCCGGCACCAAGGTTTGTCGAGCCCTGGTAAAGGTTGTGTTTTGGTACAGACTCGGTCTCAGAACCTGTTGTCTGGAATACAACATTGATGTTTTGCGGTATTTCCATAATAATGACTTTAAACAATATTGAACAAATGTTGAAGAAACAAGTGGTGGAGGGGAGTAGGAAGGTTGGATTTAGGGAGGAGGATGCACCGAATAGGGCGAAGAGGAGTGAGATGGGAAAGAGCAATTACTGTGGTGAATGCAAGGTAAATCCAGCCACCCCTGTAGTTAGGGACTAAACCGGATTTAAAACTTGGATTACTACTTACTACTACATTGAATATGTGATATTGTTATTAATGCTAACTTGATAAAGCTCCATATTGCTCAAAATATTGCCAGCCCCAGTGAGGAAAAATTTAAATTTTCTTTTCGGGGGATACTTTTCCTGTTTCGGTGCTTTCCAGATATTCTTTCGTATTGAACCCTGTGGTAATTTGAGAAGGCTCTTTTATACATTTCGGGGGCTCTTTTGGCCATTTTGGGGGTGAAATCGCCTCCAGCCCCCATGTATTTTTTCCTGAGCCCCACGCATGTGCAGATCAGCTAGTCTTTGTTCGTAAACAACTTTCACGGGTTCCAGTGGAACGTGGGCATGTGTTGGAGACCATCTGTATGCTAGACAAGGCAATGATACAGCAATAGCTATGTTTCTGTGATTCTCTAGTGGAATTCATTATTGAAATATTTAAAGATTGTGTCAGGGATGTGCAAGTCCATTACTTCCCTTCATTATCAATACCAAACGGTAGTTTAGTACTTACAAATGGTGTGTTGAAAGTTTGAGATCCATACGTCATGAATTTGTTGTTTTATGAGAAAAACTAATAACGATATGTTACCAGAATATTGTTCTGTCCGCGAGTTTAAATTTCGTTCAAATTGGGAATCATGGTTATGTGTACGTTCGCATGACCAGCGGAGCACACTGATTGGTTAAACGGCTAAACTCCAGGTGACCTTCGGCTAACGGCTGATCATACAATTTTTAACGTCACTGTAAATTTTGAAGTTGATATAAAACTGGATTCACTACGATATGGCCCATCTATATGAATAACCAAGAATTCACAATACAAATTTTCTTTTACTTTGGCTGTCCGTCTATTCAAGCATTGCTTAGAACGGCGGCCCTCTGCATCAATTATGCAAATTTGTGTATTATATTGTAAAGGAAGTTATTATATTTTGGTCATATGTTTTGATGTATATCTACTGTATCATTTTCTTTCATAAATGTATGATTTACTATGTATTGTGTTAACTGTTTTCTGAATATTTCTGTAAATTGAACTTACTTATGTTGTATTTGTTATTGTTATGAAAGAAAACATGAAATGCAGAAAATAAAACTTATTCAAACAAACAAATGTCCAGATTTTCACCAAAACTATGTAGTCTACCCAAAGGTTCTATTACAGGTGTTTATTTATACTAATCTTCACATTGTGAACGATTTGAGATTCATTCATTTTGCCGTTTTCTGGCATGCAAATCCGGTACTCTGTCTTTAAACATGTTTTTTTTCTGTGTTTGCCTTTGGTTCCCCAGGAGGTATAGTGAAGAGCAGAAGGCATCCTTTGCTGCATTACAGAAGAGAGCTTATCAAGACAAAAATGTCATGGTTGGGTGAGTACATCTATCCTGACGTGTGTAGTCATACCCCACCAAACAAACAAAGTTTGGAGTGTACATGTACATGTGTAGGAATTAAGGTTCAATTGCGCAGTCGGTCTGTTGCAAATCTCTCAGATCGAAGTGTACTTTCTCAGTTTTAGAGCAATGCTCAGGAAATTTGGCACACACATTGGTCTTGGATTGTAGATATGCAAGACATATCTTTTAAAGGTATTGGAAACTGCATTGCCATGGTAATGGCATATTATGGCAGTAAATCAAGGGAAAGTATTGCTGATCACACTACTTCATCATTTTCCAAGCAGTGCTTATGAAATTTGGCCCACACCGTGGTCTTGGGTTGAAGATAAGCAAGACAAGTGTTTTGAATGTGTCGGAAACTGTGTTGCCATAATGACAGCTTATTATAGCTATAAGTTATGGTCCTGATGGGGAGGGGTTATCAAAGGTAAATGACATGATTGGGGGTAGTCCTCAACTTGGGGTAAAAACTATTGTAGAATCAAGTAAACTATGCAGGGATTCTCCTGTGAAAATTGTGTAGTCAAAAGATGACTCATTTTAAAATAATGTCCATCAGTGTGCCATGCAACAGACAAATTTGTAGTGTAGCCTTCTATGGGGATTAAATCTATCGTGCCCCGGTAAAATTAAACTGCTAGCCTGTTCATGCTTGATTCTCAAGATAAATCCTTCCAGCCAGGAGATCCACTCCAGCTGGTGTACATTTGGTTTATCTTTCAACCAGTTCGGTTCAAAAGGCATTTTCCATTTCTCTCAATCATGTTACTGAGCTTTAATCACCGCCAGTGATGTTAGTTTTTGTCTCGCCTGAACAAAGTTCGGCAGAGACCTAGTAATCACTTTTCCTTTTGGTCTCTTGGTCTGTTACGAAAATGTTAAAGTTTTTGTTATAACTTGCTCTCATTTTTTTATTTCTGCATCAATTGTGTTCACACTTGGTACAAAGGATCAGTGGGTAATACCACATGTTTGTTGATGAGGATGGAGAGGTCAAAGGTCATCTAGGGGTCAAAAGGTCAAATGATGTATTTCTGCATCAGTTTTGATCAAACTTGGAACAAACGATCAGTGGGTAATACCGATGTTTTGTTGATGAGGATGGAGCGGTCAAAGGTCATTGTATGTTTTATTGATCGCAAAATCAGGCGAGACCCATTTGCAAACCACCTTGTTATCATTTGTGACGTTTGTAGTTCTTTTGAAAACTGGGGAAACTTTGGAGAACAAGTTTCTTTTGTACCAGTTAGAGTCAGGATAATTTTAACCCCTTGGCTCGATGCTTTACATCATTGTTTAACGAAAGATGATGCAATTTTCCGTTGGTTGACTTTGAAGGAAATACAAACCTAAAATATTCAGGTTTTCGAAAAAGTCTATCCAGCAATTTTATTTTTGTAATCTATACTGGTAAAATATGCATACCTTGTGGACACAGGTATGTGTAGGTAATATATCCATAGGCTACACTTTGAAAGGTTGAGGTCTACATTTTATTGTAATACAAGGTGGCCCAGAAAGAATGCTACGAGTATGATCGCTAATTTCTTCACCATTATCGGAAAAATGTCATAAATTTTTATTTCGTTGGTTAGAACATTCTTTTTCCAATAAAATGATACCAAGATCATTGATTTTGAGTAAGGTGTTTTGATTCTAGGGCCATTTTTCGGAGGCAATGCAATTTCCCAAATTTCCAATTTTTCAACAGTGGCGGTCATCGGAACGCCGAGATATTCTGGCGTCTCAGCTAACCATACTGGACAAACCGCAATGACAAAAGGGCTGGATTCATAAGGAAGACGATGCGAGCTATGTCTCCATTGTCATCGCGGTTTGTCCGGTATGGTTAGTGAGACGCCAGAATATCTCGGCGTTCCGATGACCGCCGCTGTTGAAAAATTGGAAATTTGGGAATTGCATTGCCTCCGAAAAATGGCCTAGAATCAAAACGCCTTACTCAAAATGAATGATCTTGGTATCATTTTATTGGAAAAAGAATTTTCTAACCAACGAAATAAAAATTAAAGGTAAATGACATGATTGGGGGTAGTCCTCAACTTGGCCTGAAACTACTCTAGAATCAAGTAAACTATGCAATGATTCTCCTGTGAAAATCTTGTAGTCAAACGTTGACTCATTCTAAAATAAACAATGTCAACATCACTGGCAGCACGGAAACATGTTGTGTGGCTCTCTATGGGGCTTATTTTTATCGTCCCCGGCAAACAATAAGATACTCCTATGTTTATGCTTGATTCTCCTTAAGTAAACAAATTACAGACAAATCCTCCCAGGTGGGAGATCCACTCCTGCTAGTGTATAGTTGGTGTATATTTCAACTCATTTGCTTTTTGAGGCATTTTCAAGTGTTCCCAATCATGTCACTAACCTTTAATGACGTTTTGCCGATAATGTTGAAGAAATTAGCGATCGTACTCGTAGCATTCTTTCTGGGCCACCCTGTATTGTAAAACTTTGAGGCTCGTATCATTTTCCTAGTTTGTTTTCAATCTGTGATGCTTCTGCAGTACCATACAGTATTGCCATTTCCTTTTTCTTTTTCCTGTTCATGTTTTTTTAATGACTTACACAAATGCTTGCAGTTCCTTTCATTCTAAAATTGGAGATTTCAAATCATCTCAAAAGACCAGGTGGACATGCTGCATAGCAGTACAAGATATAACGATGAGCTGATCAGTGTTGCCAATTTTTTTATTTATTTTTGTTTATAAATATGGAAAAAATATGGGTCATCGTTTGGAATGTAAATTATACATAGTCTACAACATCCTGCAGAACAAAGAGCAACCATACATGAAATGCTACATCCTGTACATAGGGACAGTGATTTTCCGTTTACCGGTAAATTAAAATGGAAAATATGTTTGGTTCTTTACTTTTCATGTGCAAATTCATGGAATTCACCTTTGCAAAATGGAATTCATGTTTTTGCTGTGTACATTTTCTATGACAAAATGCAATTTCTATTGTTAGATCAAGTTGAAACAGAATTACAGGTTTTCAGAAACAGAAAAGACCATTTTTTGAAATGGAAAATCACTGTCTCTATATGCATGTATGAATAAATCTTAAGTTTTATGAAAAATTATTGATTTGTTCACAGTTTTTCCCATGACATAGTGCAAAATATCTGAAATTACACTAATGACTTTATTGCTTTTAAAATAGAAGTTTATTTTTGATGTGAAAATGAACAATTCCTTTTTGTAACGCCCATAGCGGTACATCTTTGAATATTGCGTTTAATAAAATTTGCAATTACTTTTTCTATCATATGTGATATATCACTGTGTAATTTAGATATTCACCTTTCAATACTGCATGATATTTTTTTCGTACAAGTTATGTTTTAGAGTAATTTCATACATTGATTATAGAAGCAAAAATTTATGCCGTTTGCTGTAACATCCGTACAGACATTTGTTCCCTAACAAAATTTTATAAGAAAAATGTAATACTTCAGACATTTTTAGCTCACCTGAGCCAAAGGCTCAAGTGAGCTATTGCGATCGCTTTTTGTCCGTCGTGCGCCGTTCGTTGTGCGTCGTGCGTAAACTTTTACACATTTTCAGCTTCTTCTTCAAAATGCATGATTGGATTTGGCCCAAACTTGGCGGGAATGATCCTTAGGGGGTGGGGATTCAAGGGTTATTAAATGGTACACCTGGCCCACCTGGGGGCCCAGGGGCAGGGCCCTAAAGGGCCAAAAGTAGGTAGTTTTCAAACATCTTCTTCTCTAGAACCAGAAATAGTTCAGTTAAGCCACTTTGTGTGTAGATACTCTATATGTGCTGAATTAATGTTCCTCATGACAATGCCCAGGGTGGCCCCGTTTGGCCCCTAAGGGAGGCAAAAGTTTGGGGGTAGGGCCCTATGGGAATAATTCACATTCACATCAATGGATTTAGACCAACAGGGGAGGGGATAGAGGGATCCTGAATTGTACAGCCAGGCCCCCCTGGGGCCCAGGGCAGGAAACTAGGTAACTTTCTAACCACAAGCCCATTTGTAACCAAACTTGAGTGGTAGATGCGTAACAGGGACCTCAATGTTATTTGTGGGTCTAAGGTCACATATGTAGGTCAAAGGTCAAATGAGGTCAAATGATAGAATATACCTGGAAGTTTCTTCTTTGGTTGGTATTGGTCCATTTGTGACTAACTTAGATGGCAGATGCTGCATGTATAGTGACCTTAATGTTAAATTGGGGTCAAGGTCACATAAGTAGGTCAAAGGTCAAATGTTAGGATACTAGGGCGTGCCTTGTTTTTATAAAAATGTATGTTAGTATTTAATTTAACTTGGCAAAATCAGCTATTTGGCAAGGGGATGCAAAGTTTTCCAACTGGTTCATTTGGCTACGTTGGTGCCTAGATATCAGGCTCCAAGGGCCAAAACTATATGTATAACTGATGTTTTTTCCTTGGGTACCATAGAGAGTTTGCGAGACCTCAGGTGAGCGTAGTGCCCCCCGGGGCTCTTGTTTCTTGAATAGTGTTTATCTGTACTACCATCCTATACAGGAAACCCTGAAAACAATGTTGAATCAATACATGAAGTTTTGAAAGACAACTTTTCTCTCAAAAGGCTGTAATGGAATGGCCCAGTTATTACCTCCATGTATATTTTTTCTTCTGCCACAGCGTCATCCTGAATGCAGAGGAGAGGAACTTGGAGGAGTCCCTGACAGATGCCATGCTAGACAGTACGTTGACGCCGCCCACCACACCGGTCTCAAGACCTGTCACAAGGCCTATCACCAGACCCATCACAAGACCTGGTCTAATCCAGAGTAAGAGTGAGTAGTCCTGGAACCACTGATAGCTGATATTCTTACATGGGGAGATTACTTACTTATAAATGAATATATTACTAAATTTACTGTAAAATTGATATATTCTTTTAAATTTTATAGATATATTTATTTAGTATTAATTTAGTTATTTATTCAGTTTGTACAGTTTTTGTATTTCTTCTATAATCTATTAAAGCACAAGTTTAGTTTTGGCGATTTTTCTTTTATTAGAAAGCTTTGTGCCCAAAGGTCATATCACACCAATTATGCTAAACAGTCAGTCTGCAGTGCATCAAAAATCCCTTCCTTTAATGAAGGGCGTATTCATGGGTGAATGCGCTGTGCATATATAATGAGGTGGGACATATCATTTTGAAACTCCAAATAAACTTAGAAAATCAATTCTAATAGTTTAGTGTGATACATCATTGTAAAGGAGATATTTTAAGCTTTTCATCAATATCTTATAATTTGACACTTATATTGTTTTCAAATGTGTAAATGAAGGTCCAAATTTTATGTAAAAATAGAGATTTGAATGAATTTTCGAACAGTTAAAAGTCTAGTTAAATATTCTTGCATCTCACTAATTTTACATCACTGTAAAGAGCAACAATTCATCTTTCTTATTATGTTGTTGGTTTTGCTATTCATGTTGTATACCAGTCAGGATCCAGCAAAGTGCAACATGAGTACATAAATGCCACTCAGTAAAATATGAGAAAGTATTTCATTGGATGCTGTGGTTTCCGACTAAACTGTGATTGGCCAGAGAGAATACAAAACATGCCTTCACTGCATGCACTGGGCAGCAGGTTCACATAACGGTCATCACAGTGGGTGGTCTTGTTTTGC
>JZLH01S0247760.1:23263-44683 GCA_001188425.1 Eucidaris tribuloides
GGGGGTAGGGGGATTTTAGACTATATTTTACATTACAGCGTCCAAAGGGATAATAAAGTGATCTTTCTGATGAGTTATAATTCAGATAACCTTAACACCTTATTAAAGACATTCAGAATCTGTTATTGGTGTGATATGTCCTTTGGACATAAAGCTTTCAAATAAAAAAAAATCGCCAAAACTAAACTTGTGCTTTAATGTATTCATATATTAAAGCACAAGTTTTATTATTATTATTATCATTATTATTATTATCATTATCATTTTCATTATTATTATTATTTTTATTATTATTATTATTATTATTATTATTATTATTATTATTATTATTATTATTATTGTTTCTATTATCATTATTATTATTTTCATTCTTATTTAAACAGGTGATGTAATATCCTCCTCACTGCCATCAGCCAAACCACCAGTCCAAACCCTTGCCTCGTCCAGTCACAGAGACAGACCGATACCACCATCTCATCATAAGGTACAGGTGAACATTGGTACATATCATGACAACTCCCCCAAAGGACATCTCAGTTGTTTTTTAACTGGAAACATTGTTAAATTGTTAATCTCCTCTGAGGAATTGTCCTTGGGAGGGGGGGGGGGTGTCCTTGGAGTTAGCTGTCCTCTGGGAGTGATCCT
Organism: Eucidaris tribuloides; assembly: GCA_001188425.1. Classification (NCBI taxonomy): domain Eukaryota; kingdom Metazoa; phylum Echinodermata; class Echinoidea; order Cidaroida; family Cidaridae; genus Eucidaris; species Eucidaris tribuloides. The sequence continues at coordinate 23,909 of JZLH01S0247760.1, forward strand.
TGGGGGGAAGTTGTATTTTAGGGGAGTTGTCATAAGGAAGTTCTCCCTGGGAAAGTTGTCCTCTGGTGGAGTAGTCATAGAACCCCAGTGTCATGATTCAGGGTTTGTAATTTTAAAATGCTTATAAACCAGGCCAATTTTACACTGATTTCAATGAAGCTAATTATGTATTCATGTGGCCATATCTTGGGGGCCCCCATGAACTGACTCATGTCAAATTTGGGTTGTGGATGTTTTTCATCATGCTCTACCGAAATATGATCATGAAAATGCTGAAATGCAAAATAAAATTTTTGATGATGTCACACTTCAGTACTCTATTTTACAAACACTTCGAAAAGTATTTTCAGGTGGTAGTGTAATGTTTGTCAAACTGTCTTTTCCTGTTTTTGACAGACACACCCAAGTCCGTCAAGGTCAGTTCCAAATCATTCAGAACAGAGAGAAGTCACTAGGACAAGTTCAGATGCTGACAGTGAGTATAAAGGTCTTGTTTTTTGCAGTGTTGTGGTCTAGGTCTTGATTTTGAAACCAATGCCAAGACCTTGACCATTTATTCCAAGACAGAGACCTTGCATGTCGAGACTGAGACTTTGAGTTTGAGTCCGAGATCTGTGTTTTCGAGAACGAAACCTCCAATATTTGGTCTTGAGACCGAGACCGTGAGATCGCAACACTGCAATGGTCTCAGTCTCGATGTTGAGACCGAGACCAAGACCTTGACCATTTGTACTGAGACCAAGACTGAAACCTTGAGTGTCAAGACCGAGACTTGCACCTCTGAGACCAAGACTTTGAGTTTCAAGACTGAGACCTCGAGATCACAAGACATGGTTGGATGGAGGGTGCTGTAGGCTTTCCTGGATATTTTCAGCCCCTAAAAACTAGAAACCGTAACAATAAAAGTCAAATTAATCAGACTTTTGAGCACTGATTGCACTATGTCAGCCACAATCGTTTGGAGTTTTTAGTAGGTGGAATTCCAAAGTGTCTTGTAACTCCCAAGCACCCAATGAAATCCCATTTATGAAAAAAAATAGAAAGAAAATAAAGGTACCATGGTTTGTTTTATCACAGAAATTCATGAAATAATCATGATGGGACTTGAGTGATCAAAAAATATGTGTTCATATTTTCTGATTGGTCTTGTACTCAACTACCATGTGTTTAGATGTGAAGGTAGACTATTCAATCGGTGAATTCAAAGGGCCCAAGTTCACTAGTCCACAATGTGGACTTAGGGCCCTTTGTGAATTCACAGATTCAATTAGAAACATATTTTTTTCTCAATGATTCAAAGTGATAACGTGTTTGTGTCAGCTCAGATATTCTATATTCAAGTTTTGTTTGTTTATTTCAGCTATGTTTGACCTGGAAGGTTTCACACAAGACGAGGAACCCTTCTTCGAATCAGATGAGAGCAGTACAGATGGTAAGATGTCATATATCTTTTTTACCACACGTATCTGTATGAGAAATTCTACATTGTAGAATTAACAAACAAAAATCAGAACCATGTGATTTCAAAGTCTTGGAAATCAAACAAGTTTCAAGTTTATTCTTTTTTATATGCCCGTCTACGGGACGTATTATGGTATCACGCTCGGTGTCCGTCTGTCTATCCGTCCGTCTATGTGTGTGTGTGTGTGTGTGTGTGTGTGTGTGTGTGTAAATTGTAAAATAAAATAACACCACCAGCGATGAGAAAATGAGACAGTGAAAATTGAGTCGGTAGTAATATTTTTTATGGTGGGTCTGCATCTTGGTGCATGACAGTAACGCACATTACATGATTTGTCCTATTTTGGGGAAAACTGTCATGACGATAAAGTGAGAGTCCTATATTTTTTTACTACACTTTCTTTCTGTGCAATTTCGAAATGACTGACGTAACAAAGTCGGAGCGGCGGTCGAGGAATACATGAACAACACCGTGTTGAATGTTATACACTGTATTCATAGTGCTACATATTTGAGTATAGTCCTATACTGTGACTTCAACGACCAGCGCTGTTGTTTTATCATAGAAACATACTACGGAGTACATCACAATATAGGCCTGTATTTTGTATTTTGAATTCACACAAACTGCGAAAATAAAACCACGTTGAAATAACAGACATAACACATGTTGCCTCGTGAACTTCTGGACCTGAGATCTTCGCAAGTATTCCGAGATAGCCAGTGAGCCAAAGAAGCTATTCGCCTTGAGGCTGACTAATTGAATTAGGTGATTTTACGAGCGGTAGCAGATAAGTACTCGTAAATCTTCTGTGAGAAGGATGTTTTCTCCTGATTTTTTTCTGAATTGGATGTGAGCGAAATCTGTCAGACGTTAGTAGGGTAGAAAAATTTATTTTGTTGGTCTACTCAATACGTCTGACAGTCAGACTACAGAAGGACAATTTCCGTGAAGGACAACTCCCCTGGAGGACAACTCCTCTGAGGACATCTCCCCAGAAGGGGACATCTCCCCTTGAAGAGACATCTCCCCCAGAGGACAAGTTCCCCAGACCCCAGAAGAGTTCAGCAATATTTCTATCTGAGTTGTCCTCGGGAGAGTAGTCCATCAGGAGAGTTGTCCTCCTGGGTAGCTGTCCTCTGTGGAAGCATTCCTCCTGGGGAGATGTCCTCTGAGTTCCTATAAATCTTTACCTTCACCCTTTTGACTCGTTTCCTTCATAGACAATTCATTGAATGACGAGAACCTTGGAATGCCCAACACCAGGTTACGCCACCAGTACGGTACGTCAGCCCCCATCAAGATGCCCATCTGGAAGAAGGACAAGCATTCGTTTGAGGAAGAAGACAAAGATGAAAGGGTAAGGCTATACCCCTGCTTATATCAAGCATCCTCTCTAATGAATGGTTCCTTCTTGTAGATTTTGGTAGATCAAATGGGACTATCGGGATTGGAAGCAGTCCTCGCATTCAGGTCACAATGATGCTGTGATACTTTGATTTTATGTACTCAAGAGCCCTTGGAAACATTATTATACAGTGCATATTAAAAAAGAAGGACAGTTTAGAAAAGTCTATCAAAATTTTGTTTCAAATTATGATGTCTATATTTTGATGTTAGTAGATGCTCTGAAGTCTTATCTTTCAAAAGCCATTAAGAAAAAATATGTCTTTTTGAATGATTGATTGATTGATTGATTGATTACTTTTTGATTGATTGTTCAAATGATTGATTAAGTCATTGAAAGAATCATAGGAAATCAACTCAAAGACTAACATAATCATTGATCTGTGCAAAGCAACAATCAATACAAATGGGAGTATCTGATTCAGAATGACAAAATTTCAATACCCTTTGAATTTGGCGCAAGCTTTGTTTTAACCCCCGATAAAAACGTTCCGTGTTCGCTCATGCATGAACGAAACTTATTTTTTTAAGTGGCATTTAAAAGATGAAACTTCAGAGCACCTATTGACATCATAACTTGAAACGAAATTTTGACAGACTTTTCAAAACTGTCTTGTTTTTTTTTTTACACGCACTGTAGTTATTATCAATATTACAAGTAAATAGCAGGAATGGTAAAATCCTAACTTTGGGATAAAACTACTCGACCATCAAGTACATTGTTCCGTGCTTCTTCAGTCTCAATTTCATGATCAAATTTTAGTATTTAACAAGTTCCATCAGTAATCATTGTGACAGGTGAATTCTGTTGTTTAGTTTTGCATGGGATCAGTTTCTATTAGGGCACTAGAATAATTCAATACTGGAAAATGAACGTTTATTTCTCCACAAGTAAACAAATAAAGCGAATTGAAATTCTACCAGCTGGTGTATACAGTGGTATATTTTTAGCTCATCCGGCCCGAAGGGCCCGATGAGCTTATGCCATGGCATGGCGTCCGGCGTCCGTCCGTCCTTCCGTCCGTCCGTCGACGCCGTGCCGCCATTCCGTCCATCCCCACGTTTTGAAAATGCTTCTTCTTCGTCATTTCTCAACCATTTTGATTCTGATTGATTCTCGATAATGATACGGGCTAGGTGGGGGATTTTAAAACTTGTACCACAAAATCATGAATTCATTATAAGTGTCTTAATTCTATCAAATCTATTCGAAATCACAAAAATGCTTCTTCTCCTTCATTTTCAAACCGATTATTGATTTTGATTGCTTTATTTGGTAGGCTGAGTTAATGCACATAAAACTCTACACAGAATTTTGAAACAATTTATACTCATTGATTAATTATGTAATTTATGCAAATTTATCCCCCAAGATCAACAAAAATTGCTCTTTCCCACATTCTTGATCCATTTTCATTCGTTTGTTTGATCTGATAGGGCTAGGTGGCGTGCTTCAAGACTTCTGCCACAAAATTTGAAATTAATCAATTATGCAATTTACAAATAATCAAATATATGCAAATTTATATGCAAATTTTGTCAAAATCACAAAAAAAATTTATTCAAAATCACAAATAAATTTAAAAAAATGTTCTTTCATCTATTTCTCAACACAATTTTGTTATTTAGTTTGCTTTATCTGTAGAGTATAGCTTGGCTACCTAAACTTCTACCGAAAAGCTGTTGCTCCATTAATTAGATGTATGGTTAATTTATCAAATTAATTCCAAAATAACAAATGTTAATTCGAGTTCTTCATTCTTGATCAGAGTACGTATTAATTTGGTTCCAGCTTCAAATGTCTTTTTCAACAAACAAAAATCAGTATGTGAGCCCCGAAGGATCCGGGATGCAATCAATATAATCTCATGTAGTTATTATATTTTTTTTTATATTTTATTTATTATTTTTTTCATTCCCTTCCAGGCATGAAACTAATATTTTCCTCACTCGGAATTTTTTTATATTCATGTTCCTTCGGGACATCCATCAATTTGTAATCTTTTGCACACGAGATATTTACAATTGCTACCCATGAAATGTCGATATATGATGTTGCGAGATGGCCGGATGAGCCGCTACGTCCATTGACGTTTTCTAGTTAAGCCTATTTGGTTCTTGAAGCATTTCTGACTTTTTCCACTCATATCAATGCCCTTTAAAACATTGCAAGTCATAATAATCGTTCATATCATCATAACCCTTTATGCATTCTCCATAATAGTTGTACTAGTAACTGGAAATCTTGCTATCTCGAGTTTGGCTAATTAGTTTCGTTTGGCTGACCTGACTTGTTCCTTTTCCTTTCTGTCTCTTTCCCTGTAGGTTCCCATGCCCGAACCAGACCGCATGGTGGCTAGCATGAGGGCGCTCTCGTTCAGTGTTCAAGACGGAACGGAGATGTTCGGAGATCTGCCGAGGCCGAGACTGAACACCGCAGGCGACGTCGCGAATATCAAAAAACGGGGCGCCCACCACGTAAAGTAGAGCGTAACTCGCGGCTTTCCCGGAGAGAAGCGTCCAAGGATTTCATTTATCTTTGTGTCTGGTACTAATTCATAAATAGTGCATAGACGTCGTGTTCTTCCTGGTGTACAAAAGATAGATGTACAGGTGTAAGCACTCATTCATTACACGCCACACAGAAATGTATGTGTGGGACTGCTTATGAGTCACACACACACATGGAAATTTATGTGTGGGACTGCTTAAAAGTCACACACACACACACATACATGGAAATTTATGTGTGGGACTGCTCATTAGTCACACACACAGAAATGTATGTGTGGGACTGCTCACTATTCACACAAACATGGAAATGAATGTGTGGGACTGAGCCAAACTGCAGTGCTTCTCAATTGTGCATCCTAGCTGTGGTGCTGTGTGGTCTGTGTGCATGCGTGTACTAGTAGGTTGCTACTGGCATGCCAGAGATATAGATGTTTGTATCATTTTTCTTGTTGAATTATGACATGATTTGATTTTTCGTGGGACACTTTACAACGATGGACCCAAGTAACGTTTACAATTTGTAAAACATGTCTTGACCACCTGGTTTAAAGGAAAGTGCAAAATGTAATTGTTGTTAGTATAATGAGTTTGTACAAAAGAATGATTTAAAGGCATATAATCTGTTTTGTTTTGGGCAATGCTTGATTTCATTTAAGTTGATACATGTAGATATATAGATATAAAACCTTGTTCTAATGAACACTGCTGCAGCAATCAATATAATGCGTAGAGTATATATTTGATATAGAATGATTGATATAAATTTAGGGTTGTTATGTTACTAGTTATCTTTTGTATACTGTGAAGAATCTTGCGGCTTTAAGTTTGTTTTGATTTTCTTCGACAAAAGTGCTTTCGTGGCAAATAATGTAAAGTTGAAGCAGCATGGACGATGTTGCTTTGTGTTGCCAGTATTATAGGGACAAATTAGTGAGGGTGTTTTTTGTTTACTTATGCTGTGGAATAGTTCTGTTGTCCATAACTTAGCAAAGAATTGCAAAGTAAACATCAATTTCTGACTAGGTTTAGGATAAATTGTCACTTCGCTGTAATGGCTAATTATGCACTTTTTGTAGTTCCTGATGTTAGATAATAATTCCTTAAGATACCTTACAAAATCAGGAATTAGATGTAGGGATATCACTGATCAAACAATATTTTTTTTGTACTGAAATAGAATATAATTTTATTGATTGTTTTTCGTTTTAAAGTTATTTTGTTTATAAAGCCTTATATCAATATGGACAGGCACGTGCATCCTTTCGTAGTTCTTGTCTTTAAAATAAATACTGCAAAAATATTGTGATGAGAATACAAATACCCCATCAAAAAGTGAAGATTTAAAATGACGGGGTTGGGGGGGGGGGGAAGTATCCAAAGTTGTAATAAGATGGATATTGCATTATAAGATTTCTTTGTACTTATGTACGTCAAGTGTGCTATACCAAGTGCCAGTGTAATGTATTTAGTCCAGCTTCAGCGCATCTCTCTTTAATGCCATTATAGAACTCACAATTAAAGGCAAGGTTCACCCTGATATCAAGTGGGTTTTAATAAAAGCAGAACAATGAGAGAAACATATTAATGAAAGTTTGGCGAAAATCCACCAAAGAATAGCGGAGTTATGATCTTTCAAAGTTTTAACTTTGTGACGTCACATACGAGCAGCTCCCTATATCTCATGTAATATTAATTCAATAAATTGCCACTTTTTTATTGGTTCATCGTAATTGATTTTTTTTTTCATAGAAGCATGTACAAAATAATGTTTCCAATTATATACTGAATGCAAAGGTAACATCATGTTCAATTTTCAGAGAAAATGGCACTTTATGGAATTTATAATACATAACAATGGGGGAGCTGCTCGCATGTGACGTCACAAATTTAAAACTTTAAAAGTTCATTACTCTGCTATTATTTGGTGGATTTTTGCCAAACTTTCATGAATATGTTTCTCTCATTGTTCTGCTTTCAACAAACCCCAATTTATGTTAAGGTGAACCTTGCCTTTAATGTCTTGAAGACTGAAGATATAAAGACCCCTGAGGTTGTTGCCAAACTAACTCCCATCAAGTTTTAAAAGACGGGTCTAAATTATTTTTTTTTAAACGTTACATTTCCTAAAAAGGTATACTTTTGGGAAATGGAAAAAAATGGCATTCTTTGTAATTATATTTTTTAGATACACCTATATGATCTATCAATGCCCTGAAAATTGCTCGCTCTGAAACCCTCCCATTTTTGAGAAATTACTCAAAATGTAAAATCTTGGGGGGGGGGGGACCCCGAGATTTCCCATAGGTAATATGTACCCGTAATGTACATACTGCTAGATAATCTCCTCTAATTTAAACTTTAATATGTCACTTTTAACAATTTTCAGTAGGTTTGATGTTATTTTCTGATTTCTGAGGTGACATTAGAATACTTTGTGAAAGTTTGGAAAAAAATGTTTCCGATCGACCTAAACTATACTTGGGCTTTAAATTTTCTCATTAAAATTTTGTGATTTAAACATTTCTGTTCATAATGGTCTGTTTCAGGGAGCAGCAAAATTAATTAAGTTTGGCAGCTGAATTAAATGTTTAACAGGAGCTTCATGTAAGTATTTTTTTTTCATATCCAACCATCTATGATTACCCTTGTACTTTTATTAAATTCATATATTTTAAGTTTTGGTGGTTAGTACCATCTAATTTGCAATCTTCACTTTTGCAATACTGTTTTTCCATCCATTGCTTATTCTGAATTCTGGTCTGATGGCTTGAATCACTTGGTCAGTAAATGTGGGATAGAGTTTTGGTATTCCGTTTTTTGTCTTTGAGTTTGCTGCTTGATAGATGACTAGTTCTTCTTTGACAAATTGATATGACATAGTCATATTATCATCACTTGAAAAAAAAATGCAAAAAATAATTTTAAAAGGAATTGTTCGGAACAATTCAGTTGTAGAAATTATTATGTCCAACCAAAGATATTGATAAAAACTACATAATTTTTGTCCAATATAACCTAGCTATTATTTTGTTATTTTGACTCAACTAGTGGTTAGTTTGAAAAATCCTTGTGTGACATAACTAGGTTGTTTCTAGACACCCATGCTTATTGTGGTTTAGGTGGAATGGAACTTCATTAGATTAAAATCTGGTTGCTTGCACCATGATTTGGGATGTTGAGAAGTTGAGTATTCAATTTCAATTAGTATTTTTGTTTCCAATATTAAAAGCAATACAATAATAGAGTCACCATGTTTAGATATGCCGTAACTTAAAATTGGAAACTTATGTGGATATGTCCGCATGTCTGACATTGAATAAGTGCGATTGAGATAGTAATTTAGGAATAGTGTATCAACCCTCTATTTCCGATTGTTGTGCGATATATGGGTAAACTTAGTTTTGTCTGTAGATTACTTGAAAAGAATGAGTTGCAGTTTCAGATTTATTCATGTTCATTTTGTCTTCCTAATGATAATACCTGGTGTACTATATAGAGATAGAGTTGCTATTCTAGAAGGTGTTGGATATACTACTGTAAGTAATTGGGTGATTGATTGATTTGTTTTACTGCGAGAATTAAATCCCGTCCCACTGCTTGTGTTATAGATATTCACAGCATACAATCATATTTTATTTTCTGTTCGGTAATAGTACTAACATCAGTACCAAGGATTGTATGTAAGCCTTTTCTCGATTGTACATTATTTTTTTGCATTGAGCACTTATTGGACATAACATGTGCAAGTGAAACTGTTACAGTAGTTGAAAAAAATTACTATCTAATGATAACAAAGCAATTACTTGATATTAATTACAATTGGATGTATTGTGTTATCTGACGTAATAATGTATTCCGTGAAAATTAATCATTTCTGAAATGGTGAGATAGTCGCATCGCAGACAAGATGTGTGATGTTAGGCATGTACAAGATTGCAATGGGCTGTTATTGTTGTGGTTTTTTTTTGAGAATTGATTGTAAATGGTTCAGGCATGTAAAAATTTCAGTGGTTACTTGTACTGGTATGTATTTGTGAAATAATTGTATCTGAACTGTGAGGAAAAATGGGGTGCCTTACTAGGAACTGAGTTATTATATTGGAGATTTTGTGACATCATTTAAAAATTGATATTTAGTTTTGGCATATCCTGCAATATCGTATCTTAACCCGATGGCTATTGGAACCGGATGTACTATGCGTCAAGTGTATGGGAATTAAAGAATTTTGGAGGCAATGGGTTAACTTTATGTGATTCATTTGCCAATCTGCAATTACGGCAGTGTGCTTCATTTGCTGTTGAGCAGTTTCAACTACAGAGATAGTTTGGAATGCTGATTAGTACAGGTCTTAAAATTAAATGCATCTATAAACGTGATATTCATGTATTATGCAATGTGGGACAAATTTGCCCCTCTCCCCTTTATTCATTTGTCAAAGAGGGCAGTACTCAATCCTGCCTTGATGGGACACCCTTGGAAAAAAAATAGCATTCATTTAGGAATGGTGTGCGATATGTGCTGTGCCAAATAGAACCAAGATAACAAATCTTGACATAGTGATTCATATGTACATGTTCATTAAATGAAACTGGATTGTTATACAATGTGCAAATATTTGTATGTTTATAGTTCTGTTGCAGACATGACTTCAAGGCTAAGACCCTTAATATATCAACATTCAGCATTAACTCTTAACATGCCAGAAAAATTACAGCTGTAGGGACATGTGTGTTACATGTTTACACTTTGGGCACATAATGAAAACAAGAAAAGGGGCAGACTAAAGTTAAAAATGAAGAACATAACAGATCTCTCCCCCCCCCCCAAAAAAATCTCATTTTCATCTCTGAATATATGTGACCTGTCACCACATTTCGATCAATAAGTCGCAATGGGAGTTTTTGCGTAAATCTGTATTTTAGTTGATTTGGGTCGGAGGGGTCGATTTTGAGATTTTGGGATTTTCTGAAAGTACATACATTAATCTATCATTAGTTCAAATTTGCAGGTGATTCAAGTTTGTTTTTCTTCGAACAATTTAAAATCAGGGAGAAGACTTTGTAACAAGTAATATCCCCAAGGATATGGGCCTCATCTAACAGACACACCCTAAACGATAATAGCACACAATGAAACTTGGCTGAATAGAATTATTAAGTGTGTGAATTAATTGTGCCAAATTTGAGCCTAATCCGATAACACCTTCATGTCGGTTCCTATGGAGTTTTAATTGCACCTTTCATGCCCCACACAGCTAGCGCTCTTTGCCAGCGTGCATGAATGAGCGTGATCTTTGATGCCGTTTTTCTCCCCTTTCCTGACAATGGCGTATGTGAAGGTCCAATCTTTTGAGCGGTGTTTTAACTGGGTTAGCCGTGTCCAATTTAAACAAATTTTATACCATTCTAAAGCTTACGATCTCTTCTTTCAGACCATTTAAAAAACTCAATATCCAATTTTTCCAACTTATTGTGCGTTTTGTGGTGACAGGTCACATATTTTTGTTTAATGGCTGTCTTACCTTGTTCAAAATTTGAAATAAACGGCATGCATTACATGAAATTGAACACCGACAACAGTGCTGTAAGTCTACAAAAGAAGTGAGCTAATTGTTGGACACTAAGTATGAGATGTCCCAGGCTTGGGTCTATAGGAAATGCGTATTATATATTGAATTCAAATTGTCTCCAACAGGTTAATTCAGAGTTATGTTGACAAGAAAAAATCTATTGTGTCAACGTATCAGAAAATTAACACAGAAAACTTTCATCGGTTGGGGAGTAACATATAAGAAGAAAAAGTTAAAGCTTCTACCAACCTATATTGTTGAGCTGACAAGCTTTCGTCCAGCACCTGTGGACTTTTTCAAGCCAACTGAATTGGTTCCTCGTTGACCGTTGCAGTCAGTTGTTTGGAGATCACTGGAGCATATATCGGAGATAAGTTGTATCCAGCTCCAGTGATCCAGTGATCTCCAAACAACTGACTGCAACGGTCAACGAGGAACCAATTCAGTTGGCTTGAAGAAGTCCACAGGTGCTGGACGAAAGCTTGTCAGCTCAACAATATAGGTTGGTAGAAGCTTTAACTTTTTCTTCTTATATCAGAAAATTGTTTATGACAGTTGCACCACAGGTAATGCATCTAGTTGACATGTGGAAAAATAATAGTTATGGTGACGTGAGGGTTATAATTTTGTAGCTGGATTCGTGTGGCAGGGGCAATGAGTATGACAGTGTCAGTTGGGTCAGAGTTGGGGGGGGGGGCAAAGTTGGAGGGTTGACTTAAATTTGGCACAATGTATCAAAGTCATTCATAAGTTAATTATGCTGTTGCTTCAAATCAGTTGTTTCTGTAGTTTCAGTCTCAGAGATGATCTGGTACTTGAGTAATTATTTTGTCAAGTTGTTACTGATACAAAGTCCTCTGTTGTCAATATTGATATTTAACATTGTGTGTCACTTGTTTCGAAATATTAAACTTATGACTGAAAGGAGAATAGAAGTTGGACGTCTTCTTCCTTTCAGAAAATGCAGAACACCAAGAAGAAGAAAATTGAACGAATATGACTAAATCATTCTAGAGTTCTGAATATTCAATGATTCATAGTCCTTTTTATGGGTATTCCTGAATTGGCAACTTGGCCCATTTTTGTGAAATTAATTTGGAGGAAATAGAAAAAAAAAACTTTCTTGCTGGTTTTGTTCACCTTTTCTCGTTTATCAAATATCCCAATTTCCCCTTGCTTCTTGGTCAAGTATATCATAAGAAAAACATATTTTTGCATGTTTTTGGGAAGAATTAAATCATTTTCTCAATGGACATCATTTAAAAATAGAAAATTAGTGGATATATGTGTGCAAAACCACTGGGGAGTTCTCCAAACTGTTATCACAAAAAGGGCTGTTGCCAACTTCAGAATTCCCCCTAAAAGGCTGAAATGTAATGAAATGCTGAAATGTCATAACTCTAATGTTTTAACCAACATTCAGTTTTCTGTACTTCTCCATTCTCTGAATACACATAGATGTCTAATTTCTTTCTTCTGTAATTGCTTTCAGTGTTTCATGTCTTAATTGTTGCAAACAAACTCTGGAACTTGAATTATTGGCTACATAGATCACACAAGTAATATATATTGTCACTATAAAGTGTAAATGTGTATCATCATAACACTAGTTGCATTACCAAGTAGATACATCACCAGTTGAAATCCCTTAAACACATTATACTACTGAAAAAGACTATAATTGAAATTAACAGTATTGATTTTTAATAATATGTGTATGAGATAAAAACAAAATTGCAGGCATGGAACATGCAGTATATAGATTTTATTTTGAAGAAAAAAAATGCAAATTTGTGGCATGATATTTGTATGAATAAAAGTGGGCAATGTAATGGATATTTGCAATGAAAATGATTTGTTTTGTGTCATTTGTAACTTTGTAGATGTGTTATGAGTTGGTGTCTTTTTGTGAATGTCCTTGATATATGTTACGTACCTGATGCAGTCATTGATTGCACCAAATTACAAATACATACATGTACACCCCCCCCCCCACACACACACACATATCATAATTGTAATTGGTGTAAATTGGGGAAGTCACCACAAATGTGATTTGCACTTTGCAATGTAACCGGGTAAATTTCAGTTATAATAATGATAATATAAAATTTGTGTAGCGCAGAAACTATGAAAAAAATATTTGAATGCACTGCACGAATTTGTAATTCTTGGGGGTTTTTTTCTTCAAAAATTTGCTAAATTTCCTGTTTGCCTGAAAAATTAGTTAATTTGAAAATGTACATTGTGTATCCATTTTAAGTAGTTGATACCGACTTTCACTTGTAAGAGATCCACATACACAAGAATTAGGGAAGTGTGTAAAATATTCTTATTTTCATACCCTTGTCTACAAAACAATTACACACATGCATGTCCCAACTTTTGGAAATTGTGATATAGGAAAGAATATCATACGCTTTCGCTGGCGGACCAATAGAGGGTGTATTTGCCACTAATTCCAGAGATCCTGAATAACAGCTACTCTAATTCTAACCGCTGATATTTCTAACAGCCAATTCTGAAGGGCTGTGATTGTGCATTCAGGGGCGCATTGGAACGGCGGGGGGGGGAAATGGGGTGCACTTGCCCCCCCCCCGCCCCCAATTTCCGATGTGGAAACATTGCGCCTTTTCAAATGAAATTTGCCCATTTGTGAAGGACACTTTTTTTTAATTACGCATTTTCGTCCTGAAGGTAATTTCTATTTTTGATATATTATAATATTCATGATTATATTTTCTCTTTTGTCACTAATTTTCTTTTCTTTTTCTATCCTGACAAGGCATGCTATGCAAGTACACAGAAAACCTAATAGGTAATTATGATTAACAGCTTTTGGCGCAAAAAGGGTTTTGGCATCTCATGGGGTAGCAAAATTACACCCTTCTACTGTTTGCCCCATTACCACAAGTAATGACATTTTTCTAAGTTAATTGTGCCTTCTTTTGGCTTGTAAGCCCCTACCCATTAGTGAAGTGAAATCTTTTTGGAAATATACGCAATTTCGTCACTGAAGGTGATTTTTCTTTTATTTTTGTTATTGTTTTTATATTTAATGTAATTCAATGTATTTTGTCCCCTGTCGGGCTCGTCGTAAAGAGAATACTTTGTTCAACGAAATGGCACATGTACCTAAATATGCTAAAAGGGGCATTTGGCCTCTCGCCTTAGCGCACTCGGGGTGGCAAAATTGGGCCCTTTCCATCTTTTATCGTGATAACATTTTATGTGCTTTTCAAGCGATGAAAGGTGTCTTTCGTGAGAGAACCATCCCACGGTTGCCTTTTCTTCTCTTCGACAAAGAAAATCAAAGAATGCCCCCGTTTCTGTAACATAACTTTGCGTATTCTACAACGTGCATCATGACTGCATAATTTGTGAAGTATATTTAGATGCATTACCGTGCAGATGGGTTACTTCAGAGTTGTAATTAGCTCCAGATAAAGGCCACAAAGCGAATTTCACACCCTAAAATTTCAAAATTTTCCCAAAGCTATATATTTATTTCATGTTTTGATAATAAATCCCCTTCAAAAAGGTTTTGCTACACTTAAAAAAAATCAGAGTTTTAATTAGCGCCAGAATAGACCACAGAGTGAATTTTACAACTTACAATATCCAATTTTCCCCAAACCGCTTGCTCGCTATACGCTCGCTCGCAAAATAGCTACATATTTATTTCATATTTCAATAATAAATCCACTTCAAATAGGTTTTGCTACACTTTAAAAAAATCCAGAGTTGTGATTAGCGCCAGATTAGACCACAGAGCGAATTTTACAGTTTACAATATCCAATTTTCTCAAACCGCTCGCTCGCAGGGGAGATACATATTTCATATTTTCCTAATCAGCAATGCCATTCAAAAAAAGTTCAAGTTACATTACCGTGAAAAAATAGCTCTGATGGTGAAAATTTGTTAGTGCGCCCTATGCCCCTTTTGACACATAGGCTAAGTGCCCTTTTTTGCTTTGCCCCTCCCCCCCCCAAAAAAAAACGAAAATACGTTCCGCCGCCCCTGCTGCATTCTGACAGCTCTGATTCTAACAATTCTAGTGTTAGGCCTATAGCTACGTATTGTAAATCAGGGATCTCCCCTGTTCCCTGATCCCATGCAGGCTTCCCGCCAGGGAAATGTGGCAAAATTACACAACGTACTGCTGAGCAACAAGTTGCCAACCCAGTTACCAATACTGTTGGTAAATAATATCCGCCCAATATTTAGGTAAAAATAATCGCCTAAGTAAGAATCTCCCAGAGCAACGATCCATTTTAACCAACCACCAATTACTCAACTAACTTTACCTAACATTTTAAAAGTTCGGTCTTTCACGACGGACTGTCCGTGACAGTACCGTCTCATCGTGAACCGTCGCGTTGTGCGGTGTATAGCGGCCTTGAGATCATGTCCTATCGTCTACGATATTTCGATATCTTTTCCTCCAGACATAGAAGGAAAGTTGCATCCCTCTGCACTTTTCCAACTCTTCTTCAATGTACCATCCACTGAGATAGCTCATATACTGCCCAATGCATGTAACAAGTTATGTACGCTGCTATGAGCAGTCACCTTTACTATACCCACGTCCAACACCCAGATTCATCCTTTCTCCTACATCCCATGGAACTCTCCCTCCAACCGTGTTTCCTGATGTTCCAAATCCAAACCCGTTCCAAACACGGATTGCTTTAAGTCAGCACAGTATAGGCCTACATGAGTTTAACTTGTATGATTCCAGTAAGGTCTCGATTACTTGTGTGAGTTATTAATTGTATGTAGGCCTAACGACCGCTTTTCATCTATTTGATGGTACCTCCATGTGCAGGTTCATGTTGTTTGTTACAGATTTCTTTACTTTCTGAACTTACTACACAGGATCAAACTACCAAGGTTTATTTAATCTTTGATTAGATTCCACTACTTATTTCGCGAATTTGTGCACATGTATATCTGTATTATATGAATGTTCTTTTATTTACTGTACTTTTATGTCTTTTTATGCTAGTGTATTTCATTGTTTTTTATGAACTTTTTAATGTGTGTAATAATTTTACGAATGAGTTTATAAATTTGAATTGAATTTGAATATCGTACTGTGTGTACTTGTGCATCGTAAGTTGTGAAATTGCGATTGTCAAGATAATTAATCTATCGCAAACAACAATGCATCACGCGATGACAAGTTTGTTTTTTACTTATAAACATAATTTAAAACACATATATTTTATATCATTTTAATCTCAGCCAAATATCTGTATGTCCTTTATTCTCTTATTTCTTGGTAATAAGTCTTTTATATCGCTTAGAAACAAATATAAAGCGCTATAATATTTATCTTATTTATCCAACGTCAATATCGTCATAATAACAATCCATTAAACTTTGGAATGGTTTAGTAATATCGACTTTGCTGTGCAAAGGTCTAGAAGCTAATAAGAAAAACAGTTGATATTTTTATGAACTCGATCAATCCCAAGGTCCTCGATTCCATGTAATGTCAAAAGAAGTTTGTGGTAGTCAGAGGACTGGGAGAGGACAGTAAAAGAAGTCTATGGTTTATAGTCAACGCCTTTAAGGGATAATTCTCTAAATTTACCCTTCCTTATCTTCTGACCATATCACGCTACGCAGTTGTGCACTTCCCCTATATGGAGTACTCCTAGCCCGATTCACTTTAAAAAAATTAAACGTTATTCAAACAATTCAAAGGGCCGTGGAGTAAAAATGTAAGAAAATATTGGAGGACAAAAATATCTTTTCCCCAAATTTTTTTGAAAACTTGGACATATCCATAAAACGTAATGCAAGAATATGTTTAAGAAACGGTGCACTATACGAACCCTTTATTAACATGAAATTAGTGCTAAACATAATTTTATACACAATTTGGCGCGCTTTGCGTTATTGCATACACTGGCGTAAATCCCGGGGGGATGGGGATATATCCCCACACTTTTTGAGGAGGGGGGATGGTCTGTACAATCATCCCCCCACTTTTCAAGAAAAAAATATTTATTAATCGTTCATAAATTGCTCTACAGTGAGAATTTCTCCTGAAATGCCTTTAAAATGCTTAAAATCGATCAATTTTAATTCTGAAATACTCAAAATCTCCCGCTAGGTCGCTTCGCTCCCTCGCTTAAACTTTCCCTCAATAATTTGAACATTTCAGCCCCGAAAAATTCCTGCGTATGGCCTAGTTTTAAAGGTATAGTCTCCACTGCATGATAGTATAGTTATAATCAATCATTTTGAAAATGTGTAACTTCTCCGAGTTTTATATCAAAACGTTGGTTTTAGAGTGTAGTATTATACCGGCAGACAGAGACCAGCAATCTCAACTGCGATATTGTCGTAAATTGGAAGGAGGGGGATTGGGGGATATATCCCAGCACTTTTCAGGAAGGGGGTGATCTGTACAAATACCCCCACCCTCACTACACATCACTTTTCAAATTAAGACACCTATACAAGCGTGTAGTCAAAAAAAAGTAGACACCTTCAGAAAAATTTTTATTACGGCAGAATGATTCATTATCTATGAGATTATTTTTTGATATAAATTTTTACTTGCGACCTAAGGCTATCTGATGACACTATTGGTATTGAAAGTATTTCGACGCATGAGTGAGCAGGACTTTTGCTACAATTAGTGCAACAATGCATTTGGCACAGAATTGTGTTTTATAGTCAATGTTTAATGCTCCAGCGGTTTGACTGCAGAAGCTCTCATTTGATGCTTATGCACAAGGAATTTTTGGGGGAATCCTAGTGCTCAGGAAGATGTAATATCAATTTTGTGGCAAAAAAAGACAAAAATGAAGGGCAATATTCAGATTACCCCTCCTGGAAAAGGAAGAAAATGTCCTCGTTTGCATGATGAACTGTGACTGAAGAAATTGGATTCTTGTTTTTTGAAGGGTTTAGGTAGTGGGTTGTATCTGAATCATTACTTCTTTTTGTACATTCTAAAATCTCAGCATGCTCAGAGAAGAGATTATATCAATTCTGTACAAGAAAGCAAAAGTTAAAGCAATATTCAGATACAATACCAACTCCAAACCCTGAAAGAGAAAATGATTTTTTTAAATTCCAGTTCATCTTGCAATGACATTCTCTTCTTTATGGGGTATATCTGATCAGTGCTTAACTGTTTGTCTTTTTTTTTGGTTCACAATAATTATATTAGCTTTCTCTGAGACATTGCTGAGGGATTCAATACTTGCTGCATATCGTTGAGAGCTTCTGCCGCACGAGTGCTGTGAGACATTAAACCAATTTTGATTATAAGAACACAATTCTGTGCGCAAATGCATTTTTGCGCCGATTGCAAAAGCGGGTTGTGCTCAACTATGTCTGATATTACGTGAATTACTTTTCATACCTAATAGTGTAGATCAGATAGCCTTAGATCCAGGTAAAATATTCATATCAAAAAATATTTCAAAATTCACGAAATATAATTTTTTAATATTTTTTTCTAATGTGTTACTTTTTTTTGATAACATTGTGGAAGACAATTTAAAAAATGTAGAACTTTGCCTATCTGAATATCTGGCAGTGTTTGACTGAACAAAATAAACACTTATGGAACACTAAAAGTTTGGACAAATGCTGTCCTAGTACAATAATGTGCAGAAGACAAATTGGCACATTAATTATCTATCGGGATGATAGGAAATTTGCACAACAGAGCAGTCTTATGGGGGAAAGATGGCAATGGGTCTACTCAATGATATTTACTTTTTTAAAGACTTACTGATCGTTTAAACTGCAATTTTTTCAGGGCTCATTTTGAGACTATATCAGAGACCTGCGTAGCATGGGGATCATGCAGCTCAGATTTTTAAACTGGAATATGTTATACAGTGCTTTAAAAAAGTTTTTTTTTGTGTTTTATTCATTATTAATTAACATTTATAAACTTTTAAATGCCAAAATATTGTTATCTGAATATCCGATGTTTCGATTGTATAGCGTCTAAATATTGATCGTGGTTTTTTTTTGCTAAGAAATTGTCAAAATCCTGTAGGTTTTGTCAAGGGATTATTCAAAATTATGTTCTGTGTGTGTGTGGGGCGGGATTGTGGCTGGTAGGAATAGTGTCGAATATTCTTTTTTTATTTCATCAAATCTCTAAAATATTTCCTTTCTAAATATTCTTCCTTTTGACATTGCGCTTTTGAAATATTTGCCATTCATAAATGATCCTTGGGAATGAGTGGCCACTTTTTGTTTCCATAATCGTTGTTTCTTTTCAGATTAAAAACATTGTCAATTTTCAACCTCTGATCAAGCCTTCACATGTGACAATGGCATTTTTTAACATTTTAGAGAGCATCTGTTATAATTTTAACATGCTCGAATTTGAACGACTAAGAGCCCGGGGGGGGGGGGGGTGTGGGGGCATTCATTTACAGGTGTCACATTGCTGCGATGTTATGGACTTTCAAAGTTACCCTAATAAACGTATTGAAAGTCGATCTAGAATACCATAAACAAGTATTCAAGTTGAAAGATACCCTTTTGAAGTAAACTTGTGTTAAAGTATACCACTTTTTTCTCCGATTTTGGCGATTTTGATCACTTTTCGATGTTACGCGCGTACATCGTCGACCGTGAAAACACCTTTTTACGCGTTTTTTCACAAGCGCATGGTGTACACGTTGTAATGGCACTGCCCCCCCCCGTCGTACTTTAATTTCTAAGGCTCGCTCGCTACCCTCACTCGCATTAATAATTAATATATTATGTTCAAAGGACTTTTCAGTCTCTGAATCTGAGACATTTGAGAAACATTTCCCCTTTTATAAGATGTTATTGGACACCATGCAATCTCACAGGTCCTAACAAATTTCCTCGCTCGCTCGCACATTGATATGCCATGAAAACCCAACTGCAAAATTTAATTCTTTGGTATTTACTGCTTTTTTTTAATCACTGCAAAAGATCGAGAAACACTTTCCGTGAAAGGTCTAAAATGTAATCAAAATAAAAGCTATATGCCAATATTTAGAGATAGTGGTATATTTTGCACGTTTAAAGATATAGCCCTTGATTTGGGGGTGTCCTCACAATTTGGAAATTTCATCGACCATCCCCCTCCACTCCTCGGACTGGATTTACGCCCATGATTGCATATTGCAAATTTCGGCGCGGAGTGCGACGAAAATTTTAACACGTTACTGATCTTTGTAGGTTAAGTTTTCCACGTATCGGTGAAAAAACTGTGACATAAACTTTTTAACCATGAAAGTTTAAGTAAATATTTATTTTTTACCTCGTGATGTTGACGGAAACCGCAGGTCTTACGTATATATTATATATAGACCAAGCAAAGTTCATTTTTGATGATTAAAGACGTACAGAAGGTTTCATGGTAAAGGAAAAGATTATCCAGAACACATTATTCTCTTGCGCGATACCAAATAAAACTAGATTTAATCATTCTTATTTTACTTTGATGTGACAGTGACTGGTTAACGATGATACTACTACTAGAAGTAATACAATTGATAACGACGATGATAATACACGTAATAATAATTAATGATGATGATGATGATGATAATAATAATATATTATTATTATTGTCATTATATATTATTATTGTAATAATAGTAATAATAATGATAATAATAATGATAATAATAATATATGACAATCAAAATAGTAATAATACTAGGGCCTAGTATTATTATTATTATTATTATTATTATTATTATTACTATACTACTACTACTACTACTACTACTACTACTACTACTACTACTACTACTACTACTACTACTACTACTACTACTACTACTACTACTACT
>JZLH01S0247760.1:88188-99910 GCA_001188425.1 Eucidaris tribuloides
GCCAAAAGCGTTGTCAACCAGCCTTTGTCTATTTTGCCTCTTGCAGACATTATTTTAACGTATATAATTATATTAAAGACAAACTAGACCAGAGGGAACCACAATTGCAATGTTTGAGATTGTATTGTTCGTTTACTTTTATAGATCGATTGTTCTTATATGTATTACTTGTTGTTTGCTGCTCGATGTTCCCAATGCACTGTAAAAAAAATACCGTATTTTTTTACGTGGAAATTACAGGAAACCATAAAAATGATTACGGTTATTTTAGTGTAATTTTTACGGTTTACGGTGAAAAGCCATTAAAAATGAGCGTTTTACGGTGGAAAACCGGTAAAAATTATGGGAAACCGTAAAAATTACGGCGGAATTCCTTTTACGGGAAATGGGTGACAACTCGCTGCAAGGAATTCCCCCGTAATTTTCACAGTTTCCCGTAAAAATGCGGGCAATTTTTTTACAGTGTGCTTATTCAGTACAAATCTTGAATGAAATATAAAATACACTCGTAACCATTGGTTATTATAAAAATTTAAAATCAATGTTAATCAACCAGGACTCTCTACTTTCAGTCGAAAGGGAATTTTATCAATTGAGATAAATTTGTATTTAAGATTTTAGGTACGATTTATTTGGTTACAACCTTAATTAAATGTATGATTTAGCAACTAGTACAGAATTGTATATCCATTATTTGATGATTTAATAAAATGTCTGTCGCTAAAGGTTCTGTTGTCTTTGTTTTCGTTCTTGTTTATTACCTTTTAATGTATTGAGTTTGTCCTAGTTGTCGATGACGACATTAATATGTCCACTCTTGAGGCCCAATCCACCCACGACATGCCTTTTCTAGACACAATCAATGAGGTTGTTTTAATGACAATAAGAGACCTAACCGACGTATGTACTAAAAGGATTTTTTTTAAAGCGACTGAAATCCTCAAAAATGAAAGCCACGTATTACACATGCACTACCAATACCTTCGTTCCGGGAAAAAACTGAAAACAATCAAATTCGAACCGAAAGATACCGCGAAGCCTTTGTTCACCTTTCTGTTAGATTACTCAATGACAAAACATAATTTCCTCCATGCTGTACCAACAACACCTATCCAATCAAATATATAATTTATCAACATTATGTATATTTGCTTGACACGAAATTTTACTCAATCCACCAGTCGTACATCCAAATTTGTCAAATGTTTTAATCATTATATTATATCATATATCATATATTATATTTTATAATACTCATTTTTCATTGCCACACTTGCGTTCTTGTTAACTGTATACAACCTCTGCTAAACGCTCCAAAACTCAAACCTCCATTAATTTTGTCACATTCTTTCTTTTATACCTCTAGTCTTTTTTCAATCAATTCATTTCATATAGTGTTATAATAGTTAATCTGTACCCAAATTCATTTAAACTGTTGTCAACCTATCTTATATGTTCTCATTTGTTCTTGTATACCGATTGTGTTGGCTCAGTTGGTAGAGCGTCCGCTTCACAACCGGGAGGTCGGGGTTCGAGCCCGTTCAAACCCCGGCCGCGTCATAAAATGTGGATTATTATTATAATGTACTTTGTATATTTGTATATAATTGTAAAGTGAGAACAAACAAAATTTCCAAAATATTGGACAATAAAGATGATCTTATGAACTTAACACTGTGGAAGATTAAAATAATAGAAATAATATCTGCCGTACATATAATATGATTTAATGAGCAAATACACAACGTAGACATTAAAACTGTGCAGGTATGCAGTCACAAGCAGGACGAGTCCAGATAATACATCGACACATGACTTGAAGCCACAGGCTAACATTTACCACAGTTAAAAAAAATGTGAGCTACATAATCCTCCATGATCCAAGTGTCTTTGATAAGGTCTACAAATGAAGTCCTGAAAAAAAAATGTATTTCAATATGAATATTTAGTGCTTTAAAAGGTGAAAATCGTATGTTGATCGGATTCACCTGCCCATTTCCTCCCATATACTACTATGTAGCTCAGATATCAAAGTTTGACAATTTTTTAAATTGAAGCTCCACAATGTTAGCCTAATTACTTTAATGTCCTGGAGACAACAATTTTATAACACATCACTCTACGATCGAGAGAAACCTTACACAGTCACTCATTGATTTTTACTTTTTAAAAGCATTTAGTGATATTTTTGAACTGCAATTTCTTGGTTTCATTGAAGGACCTTAGAGGATCGTATAGCTTAGGTTTTGTTTGTCAAACTGGAAACCTACACGGTGTGCAATTGAAAAACGAGTGCAGCCAGTATCACACAACTAAGCTAGGTTATTCACTATGCACAGATCGGGGATTTTGTGTGCCTGGTAAATTCATTTGATTCACAGGGGGCGCGCTTGTGTTTTTGCGTGAGAGATAGAGAGAGGCAGACAGAGTAGAAAGTGTGTGTAAAATATAAATATAAGTTTCTATCAGATTCATTTACGTTCACAATTCAAAAACAGGAAATATAAAAACATCAAAGTGAGTACTAGAAAAGTATATCCTGCCTAAAAACACTAACGGTTTTATGTCCATCCTATTATCATGTATGTATGAAGCTAATGACTTTGTGGATAAACAATCCCTTTGTGACAACTTAAATGATTATTATTTCGAAATAAAATGCTATTTCTTTCTTTAATCATTTTCCCAACCGATGATGAAAAATATCATCAAAATATTCTTTCATTTCATGAAGAAAGAAAAATGTGCCATTTTTTTATTTTACAAAAGAAAAGTGATGTCCCTTTTGAATAATGAGGTTTTGCCCGAAT
This sequence comes from Eucidaris tribuloides, assembly GCA_001188425.1. Lineage (NCBI taxonomy): Eukaryota > Metazoa > Echinodermata > Echinoidea > Cidaroida > Cidaridae > Eucidaris > Eucidaris tribuloides. The sequence goes on from JZLH01S0247760.1 coordinate 90,999, forward strand.
ATTTTGTTCAATGATTGCGTGATGCTTGTCTAGCGTCGGAATACCAGACAAAGACTACTACACAGCGGTCCATTAGCACGACATCCTGTTCCCATAAACACGAGATATCTCAACAATAGTCTGACATCTAAATGGCTCGAAACTGGGTCGTCGTTCTCAATAGTTAGATAGCCGTATTTACGAAAAAATGATCGTTTGAAATTGTTAAATGTGAACTGGGCGTTGCTCATTGGTGAAGAAGAAAAGTAGTCAGTGAAGTAATATTTTGTGTATGAAATATTTTCACGTTTGGGTTACCAAAGGATTATTAATATAAAAAAAATGTGTCTCAGCGATGTACCTAATACATGTATTTTGTTCACGTTCATATAAAAACGAGTCACGAAGTAATGATTTTAATTTTGCGGACAAAGTCTTCTTTGATTCAAAGTTATTGTAGATGTGCGCATACTTACTACTAGATATTACGAACATACTGCTTCCCGTCACACATGTAGCTGGTGTCGTCGTATAACCGTAGGTTGGATTTAAAAGACCTACAACAGTCCTTAAACAATTATAACGCGAACAGAAAAACTTTACTTCGCTGACACCTGAAGGAATGATTCCTTTTGGAGGTGTTTGGGGCTAGTTGACACCTATGCGGTTTTCGGGTCAGACGGTTGATACAGTTTTAACCAAATAAATGGTCTTTCATTTTCGCCACATATCCCACTACTACCATCATCGGCATGTGTAAAATAAGCGATTCTTTACTAATCGTATTAATCTAAGATGATTTATAATTTAAAGTAAACTTTCATTTATCCTCCAGGCAGGCATGATTGGGAACAGGAATTTTGAGGCGTTATGATCTAATTCTGCTTTGATTTAAATTCTAAACAAGAACATGCAAACATGGTCAACGCAACATTCAACATTTCGGATCCATACATCATTTTCTACGAAGTTAATATCGTACTGGTGGCGTGTTTAAACATACTTGTGCTCTATGTCATTCGTTCCCAGAATGATTTACAAGATGTTACACGATTATTGTATTATTGTCTGGCGTGGTTGGATTTAGGACATGGTATTTCGTGGAGTATTTGGTCTGTGCTGTGGTATGCTTTTAACGATGAAACCACATGCGCAATATCCAACATGGTATTTCCCTTTCTGCATCGTGTGATAATGCTTACCATCATGATGTGTCTCTGTGCTATCAGCTTCAATAAATACATTTTAATCAGTCGACCTCTACGCTACCACACAATAATTACAACGAAGAAATTCAAAACAGCGGTTGTCGTACACTTTGTAATCGTTCTGCCTGCATGCATGCTTTTTCTGCCGATACCCGGTCTGCCGTTTGTGGACTTGATCGTCAAGTTGTGTATACATGGTCCGATGGCGGCTTCGCAGTCCTTGGTCGATCTGTTCCGATCATTGTTCGTGTCCATTCCCATATACATAACTCTCATTATATCGACTATTATCAACTTCGCGCTGCTTAGAATTGCAAGGCGAATTTCGCATACCATCACGACCGCACAACTACGAGTCATCGCAGCTGCGACGAGTAGGTCTGAAAGTAGCGGCGTGCTCTATCCGGGTCGTCCATTGGATGAACGTCGACCTCGTCGTCTACGACCACGGCAAGGGATAAAAGGTATATTCACCGTTATTCTGCTGACGGGGTCATTTTACATATGCTGGATTCCGTTTACGGTTTATGGTTTCATCCTGTTTCCCTATTATGACATTGTCGGTGCTTCGAGCAGTTGGATCCAACCGATGATATACGTGCTAACAAACAGCGAGGCGAAGAAAATTTGCCGAAATATTTTCAAGTGTAAGGTTTAGGGATACTTGTGGTAAATGTGACCAGTCACGTAGAAGGGAGCCACAAGTCCCTGGCACCCAACCCCAAAAAACAATAAGATTTTAGTTGTGATCGGTGAAAAATATCGAACATGTATTTTTATTTTATATTGGATTTGCTGTAATTTTATCTATCATGTGTTGAAACTTTGAGCAAAATGTCCAATAAGAAACAGGTTGGTTATTGTGTTTTTACCTGGAAGGCTTTTCTTCGGAAACCAATATCTTGGTGAAACAATTTTGGGAAATAGTTAAAATACCGTCATGTGAACCCTCAAACCTCTCCACTGGAGAATTAAAGCCACATGCAACGATGACCCCAGTTTAAAAAATGTGAGCTACATAATCCTCCATGCTCCCAGTTTCTTTGATAAGGGGAAAAAATGAAGCCCTGAAAAAATTGTATTTCAAAATGATTATTTAGTGTTAATAAAAAAAAGTGAAAGTCGTAATTTGACCGGATTTTACCTGCCCATTTCCTCCTATAGACTTACCGTGTGTGGATTTAGGCTATTTTGTACTCGGCCCGGGTACTAATTCATACCTGCCAACCAGTACGATTTTTCCAGGGCAGTCCTGTCCTTATTACAGTAACTAGGCGGTGCCTTCAACAACAAAAACGTTGATTATAATAAGAATAGAACATGAATGACTAAAATAAATGAAACCAAATGCCTTGGTTACTACAGTGATTTTAATACAATGTCCAAATTGTAATGGAAATGACGTGTTTACATTCACTGGTGAGTGACGGAACAAAAGGTATGTTTAATTCATGTTTTTTCTCATAATAAAACCTTTGTTTAGCTGTTTCAAATATTTTTCATCATTCGAATTCTAATTTCATTTTCCTCATTATGCAACCTTTTAATTGTTTACCGTACCGCCTAGTAACTGTAATAAGACCAGAACTGCCCTGGAAAAATCGTACTAGTTGGCAGGTATGCTAATTGTTTATTTATTCATATCTTGCCAATGGCAACATAAATTTCCAAACTTTTGTATTCTAGGGTATTTATTTGTCCATTCAAACACTACTGTGTAGCTGAGATAGCAAAGTTGAACAATTTTTTTCATTTGAAGCTCCACAATGTTAGCCTGTGTCTTGATTACTCGATGTGTTATGCCAAATGAAAAAAAAGGAAAGGAGAAAAATATCTCGTGCCATTTTCCGAATATCGACAATTCCCAATTCGAAGCTCCTTTTGACGCAAATAATGTTGGATTAGTGGAAAGGCGCCCTCTCGCGAGTTTTTATCTGTTAATAGACTTGGAGTAATGGTAAGGCATTTTCACATAGGCCCTATATACTTTATTCATCTTTCGACAAAGAAACGGAAAATGATTATTTGCACCTTAAAGACCCTTTTTATGAACGATTATTACCACATCTTTTTTTTTATCTTCTAAAATTATGTATTCAATTTCTAATTATCTGATTTCAAAGATCGTTGGTATACATGTAGCTACGCGTCACTGCATGTCACTACCATAAAATATTATTTCACTTGACACGTTTAACATAGCCTTTCGACTTTGTTATCAAAGATGACTGATTCGTCTTCAGGCGTGGTTACATCATAAAAATAACAATGAAGTTATCGTAATTTCAATTAAAAATGCTCCATTTTTGTCCAAGTGAATGTGAATTACAGTCTTCATCCCCCCCCCCACAAAAAAAACATTGGTTTCGTGGAATCCCTGCTTCTGAACTGAATTAATTTATCATCGTGATGTTATCACCATATAAGATTAAGTGAAGAGGAAAAATTCACTCATGCCCTCTGGCTATTGATGAAACATATCCGTGAAATCTGGCAATCAGAAATTACCTAGAATTCGAAAAAATGTGCACAACAAACAATGGCCGTTTAGTGTACATTCTATGCTGGGAGTGTTTTGTCTCGCGAGACAAAAATTCAACTCAGAGTCTATAATTCCATTAACAATAGGTCTCTTGCTCCTGTACTTTGCAACATATTCTCAGAGGGTATTTTCTTTTTATTTGCCAGTGTATTTACACATTGTTAATTTTTCCGCATGCGAAAGAGATGCTCTGCCTTTAATGATGGGTTTTAGTGGTAGTATCGGCAGAGCAATATCAGTTTATGTGTGTAATTTCTGATTTTTTTAAAGAAATGGTTTTTAAACATCAAGAAAGTAGAATATTTGGAAAAGGGATCATTAAATTGCAGCTTCATGTTCGTACACTCTAACTTGAATTTGAATAAGGGGTATACCTGCTCACTTCTGATGAGTTAGGTTTGCAACATGGACATCTGAAAATCTTCATTTTTTATTGACTTAAAAAAAAGTTTTATTACACTTTTGTCTTCAATTGTATAGACAAGATATTGTTATTCTCAAATTTCATGATGTTTAAGTATGGTTTGTACGGGGTAGCTTGTATGGTTCTAGAGATATCCACATTTGAATTAATAGGTGCGTGACACGCTCAATTTACCCAACTGGCCACCTTAAGATCAAAATAATTCATTTCAGCATAATACTGCCCAGCAAAATAGCATCAAGGTGACATCCATGAGAACGGAAAGCGCGCTTCGTTCTCACGAGTCCAGATGCACTGATTTCAGATTTACCCAACTGGCCACCTTAAAGATTGGGTTATTGATTTGCACGTCAAAAAACATCTATATGAATCAAATCAGCTGAAATCATATCCAATGTGAAGATTAATATAAATAAACACCTCTCATAGAAACTTGGGGTAAAATATTGAGTTTTGGTTAAAATCTGGACGGTTAAACTTCATCCTTTTTCCATTTGCTCAGGAGCAAATTTCAAAAAATCTGCGACGTCAAACGTGCACGTGCCGTTCCAAAATGGTCCGATCAGCCGTTAGCCAACGGTCGCGCAGGGGATAGCCGATTGACCAATCAGGGCGCTCCGCTCGTCTTGCTACGGTGCACAGTAACCGTGATTCGCATTTTGAGCAAAATTGAAACTCACAGAAAGAACAACATTCTGGTAACATGTCGTTATTAGTTTTTCTCATAAAACAACAAATTCATGACGTATGGATCTCAGACTTTCAACACACCGTTTGTAAGTACTAAACTACCGTTTGGTATTGATAATGAAGGGAAGTAATGGACTTGCAAATCAATAACCCAATCTTTACCCCTATTTTAACTGGGCTATTTCAGACCAGGTTTTTACGGGGGGGGTCCAATTTGACCCCCCCCCTTCAGATCTCGGCCGCCGAACGCGCGATGGCCGCGAAAATTTGCATGCGGATAGAGCCGGATGTAAACTACACGACTGTAAAGTAAAATTTTCGAAAAATTATTATTTTTTTAAAGTAATTAATTATGCAAATAAGTGCCTGAAATTATGTCTTCGCCCATAACTCACTTACAATAACTAGTAGAATACTAATTTTTGGTGAAAATATTCATTCTGACATTTCTCACAATTATCTACAAAAAAAATTTGCCGAATTGGAATTAATTTCTTATGTATTTTATTGTTTGTGAATTTCTTATGTATTTCATTGTTTTTTCGACCTTTTGTTTTCTATTGTTTTTTCAATGAAATTTCGTTGGGGACACTTTTGCCAATCATAAACAGCATAGAATTAATTCATTTCAACCAGTTAAAAGCAAAAATAATCATACATTTATGATTTTTGGCTGAAAACACAATTTCCATTGATTTTGTACACGAAATCACGTTTTTGAGCGATTTTGGGTTGACATGCATGTAAAAAGTCGCGCAGCGTCATAACGCGTACGTCGATTTTCGCGAAACGGTCTCAAAAGATGCGCAAAACTTAGAAAGTAAAAAGTCAGTGAGCGACGCGATCAAAACATTTTGTGCGGCGCCATGATTGCGAAATTCGTCGGGGGGTGTCAAATTGACCCCCCCCCAGTAAATATAGGGTTAAGATCAACATAATTCATTTCTGCATATACGCAGAGCAAATAGCATCAAGGTGACATCCATGAGAACGAAGCGCGCTTCTTCTCACGAGTTCAGATGCCCTGATGTCAGTGGTTGAGATTTCTATGTAATCAGTGGGGAACAAAAAGACCTAAGAAAAGATCATAATATCCTCGAGTGGGAAAAAAGGAGCCAAAGATGCATGTGTTCGTTAAACAGTAAAACGTGTGATTTTTGAAAATCCCCCCCCCCCCCGTCGCACTTATAAAAATGTTTTACATAGTTTTAATCTTTTCCTCTTTTGAATGAGTTATCAGATTACAAAAACTATCAACAAAGTTAACAAAACATTATACAAAATAATATCTAGCTTTGAAAATCAAGGACCTCCCCACAAGAAAAAAAATTGAGAGGAGAAACATCTCCCTGTCCCTCTTCCCTAGTTAATATTGACTAATAAAAACAAGTATGAAGCATACATGGTATTAAAGATTGTGTCAGGATTGCAAGTCCATAACTTCCTTCATTATCAATACCAAACGGTAGTTAGTACTTACAAATGGTGTGCTGAAATTTAATTCAAACGTCATGAATTTGTTGTTTTATGAGAAAAAAATAACGACATGTTACCAGAATGTTGTTCTTTCCGTGAGTTTCAATTTTGCTCAAACTGCGAATCGCGGTTATTGTGTAACGTCGGCAAGACCAGCCGCAGCGCCACTGATTGTTCAAACGGCTAACCTCCGCACGACATTTAGCTAACGGCTGATCGGACAATTTTGGAACGGCACGTGCACGTTTGACGTCGCGGATTTTTTGAAAATGCTTCCAGTAATTTGAAAAAGTATGAAGTTTAACCGTCCAGATTTCACCAAAAACTCAAATATTTTACCCCAAGTCTCTATGAGAGGTGTTCATTTATATCAATCTTCACATTGGATATGATTTCAGCTGATTTCATTCATTTAGATGTTTTTGACGTGCAAATCAATGACACAATCTTAAATCCAAAAGAAATCAATATGATATGCGGAGGTCATCTGCAATACCCCTCTCAACTCAGGATTACAATGAGCCTACCTAAGAGAAGGACGAGAAATCTCCGTTGGAGGTAAATTGGCTTGTGCGCCTTAGTGGTAGCCGGGCTAGGAGTGGAGGTGCGCACACCTGTGCAGGCGGATACAGTCCCATGATCAGAGAGGGTAAAGTCGTGAGAGAGTGCTGATCCAAGGCTACAAACCACCAACCTTACCTTTATCTGTAGCCTTTTTTCCAGCACAACCAAGGGCAAGGAATCTACAGAAGAAGAAAGGCAGACACATTGACAAGTCATTATCTAAAGGAGATGAAAGTAGATCACAATATGGGAAAATGACAGTGGTACCAAAGTTCCGATTGTTTTCTTGTTTTCAAGATCGAATACAGGGAGAGAACGTGGAGGGAAATGGATAATGTAAATTGAAAGCCAACAGAAAATGAAAGTTCATAATTTAAAAAATGGTGAAGACTCTGAGTGCATGAATCTATTGTTTGAAGAAGTCAAGGTTTCTTTGCGAAGACCGTAAGTAGTAAGTAAAACGTAAACAGTAGTTTGAAGACTCTGAGTGTATGTATAAATTTATCCCTGTTTTTTTCTTTCTCAAAATCTAGGAATGGAGAACAGTTGATATGTGAAACATGCTTAAAATAGGAGCATAACGGTAGTGTCATATTAAGAAATGGTGTGAAGTTTATTTGTGAATTTTGTCCGAAGTACTTTTACAAAGCTACGGATATTTAGCGAAATCAAGGTGACTTGGTAAAGACCTAAGTGGTTTAATACAGTATGTTTATGGTGAACACAATCCAAACTACCCTTTTTTTTGGTGTAGTATAAAAATTAATCTTGTTTGATTTGATCCAGTTGGCTACACAAAATAAAGTTTCGTTCAAGTTGCTAATGTTTAAGATTAGGAGATGTCTCTCAACTTATAAAGATATAACGGGGATTGCAGGATTATCTGAAAAGTATGGTTAATTATAAATGGAAGAATTCCGTTTGATTTTTGACCTTGAGTCAAATTCAATGTCTCGTAAAATGTTTGCATTCTAACTGCTATTTAGAGGTAATAAAGTCATCTTTCTTATATTCTTCATTTCTGGACTCCAAATGGGTCAAAAGGATTTGTTATTAATAGCTGTTCCTGCTTTTGTTGTAGTTGATTTATTTCCAGGCAGTGGGTTGGTTGGACATTTGTGAGTTTTAGTTGGAAGACACGTTGATTAATTCCTCCTATAGTGGCATGTTTGTTGGTCGATTCTTTTCGGATAGCAAGACAATTTTGTATCAATTCATATTTACTCATAATAATGTCACAGTTAAACTGGCGCTAATATTTAATTGAACCAGGAAGACTTGTGTCCTTTATGTAATTGTATTACACTCGGGATCCCGGGTGATCACTGAGATCACTCCAAAAAGAGTGACAATATGTATGTTCACTGAAAACTCACTCTAGATTTAGTTTTGTCAAAATTTCACTTGAAGAGTGCACATGTAACATATTTAACTGATGATTTGAGAAATACTGTTTTAGTGTAATTTATCAGTGGTAGTTCTAAGTTACAAAAGAAACAACATACTTTGCTTCATTTTGCTTTGTAATCCTGTTTTGGTTGATCGATATTTTTGTCCACTTTGCCCCGGGTGTCCCTATATTGTATTAATTAAGAAGTACGGTTCTGGTTAACTATCGGTATGTGGCATCGGATGTCTAGTGTGTGATTATTCATCAGTGTGTTATAAACGTGATCGTTTAATAAGACAAAGGAAACTCGTGTATTTTATGAACTCGGAAATATGGTTTGGGCTAACTATCGGTGAAAAGGGGTTTAGATAGAAAATTATTGTAACACATATTAAGGTACATTAAGAAATGAGAGCAATGGCATTCGATATGCCATAAATAAGGAATACTATCACTGGGTAGAGAGGGATAGTGGACAGAATCTGATGTACATTTCGACCATGTCCTTGATCCAGGAGCGTATGTCTTGGCTGCGAAAATCTGCGCATGAAAAATCACGTCGTGCACGCAGATGCGAGCCATTGGGGAATTTTCTTAACAAATGAAGTTTCATTGTTGGAATATTCGCCTTTATATACC
>JZLH01S0247782.1:48448-58834 GCA_001188425.1 Eucidaris tribuloides
CGGTCTTTGGAGAACCTTCAATTTCCAAGATTGGTGATGGCTACCCCTGCAAATTTGGTCAAAAATCGCGGTCTCTCGGTGTTTCCAGCCAATTGGTGTGGTTAGTAAAGTGGCGGGCATCCGCAAATATTACGTCATCGATGACATAACAGGTGTCACTCAAACAGTTACCGCAGGCTGAAACCACTTTCTCCTCATTTTTTTTGCTCCAATGGTGTAGATCCATTCAATTCCCCACATCAATATATTCACTCAACTCACTTTCAGGTCAATTGCGAGCAAAAAATCTTTTTTTTTTTTTTTTCAAATTTGTCCAGAATTTTGGTGATGGTACCCCTTGCAAATTTGGTCAATATCGAGGTTCTCCGTTTCCCACCAAGACTTTGGGTGTGATGGAGTAAAGTGGGCGGGGCATTCCCAAATATTACGTCATCGATGACAAACACCTTGTCACTTCAAAGTTTACCGAGCTGACAAACCACTTTCTCCTCATTTTTTTGCTGCCAGAGTTTGTAGTCCCATTCAATTCCCACAATCAAATTATATTCACTTTCACACTCAGTTTCAAGGTCATTGCGAGAACCTTCAATTTTCCAAGAACATGGGTGATGGTACCCCTTGCAAATTTGGTGCAAAACGTCGAGTTCTCATTATCCCACCAAACTTGCGTGTGTGGGTAAAGTGGCGGGCATCCCAATATTATGTCAATCGATGACATAACACCTGTCATCAAAATTACCGAGGCGGAAAACCACTTTCTCCTCATTTTTTTGCTCCAATTTGTAGTCCATTTCAATTCCCCGATCAAATAAATTCACTCACACTCATTTCAAGGTCCATGGAGAACCTCAATTTTCCAAGGAATTTTTCAAGAATATTGGTGATGGTTACCCCTTGCCAAATTTGCTCAAAAATCGAGTCTCGGTTCCTAGCAAACTTGGTGTGGTGGGTTTAAAGTGGGCGGGGCATCCCAAGATATTGCGTCATGCGATACATAAACCTGTCAGTGCCAAGTTACCGGAGCCTGAAAACCACTTTCTCCTCATTTTTTTTGCCTCAATTTGAGTCCATTCAATTCCACATCAAATTTATTTACTCACACTCATTTCAAGGTCATTGGAGAACTTCAATTTTTCAAGAAATGTTGGTTATGGTCCCCTTGCCAATTTGGTCAAAATCGCGTTCTCCGTTTCCCACCAAACTTGCTGTTGGTGGGGATTAAAGTGGGCCGGAGCATCCCAACTATATGTCATCGATGACATAAAACTGTCAGTCAAAAGTTTACGAGCTGAAAAACAACTTTTCCTCATTTTTTTGGATCCAATTTGTAGTCCATTTCAATTCCCCACATCAAATATATTCATCACACTCACTTCAACGGTCATTGGAGAACCTGTTCAATTTTCCAAGAATTTGGTGATGGTACCCTTAGCAAAATTCGGGTAAAATGGGATGGTCTCTCCATTTCTTCAAAAACTCAGCAAAAAGTGAGGATTGTGGCAGCATTCCAATATTACATCATCGATGAGTAAACACCTGCTCAATCAAAAGTTTACCGAGTCAAATGCATTTTCTCCTCCCTTTCCTGCTTCGATTTGTACTCTTTCAATTCCTGAGCGTCGCATATATCGGATTCACTCGCATTCATTCAATGGTCATTGTGAATGACGCTTGCAATATTTGGCAAGCAACACCGTGATGGTAGCCCCTTACAAATTTCGGTAAAAGATGGGAAGTCCTCCATTTTCATTCGAAACTCAGGCCAGAAAGTTGAAGGTATTGGTGGCAGCCATTCCAATTTTTACGCCATCGATGGACGTAGACACCTGTCAATCAAGAAGTTTACAGACTTTGAATTCATTATTTGCTCAATTCTCTCTCAATTTTGACCTCCTTTCAAATTCTTGGGTCGATATATTTCACTCACATTCTTTTCAAGGTCATGGGAGAACCTTCATTTCAAGCAAATTTGGTCAAATAATGGAGTCCTCCTTGTCTTCGAAATCAGCAAAAAGATTGGAAGATTGTGGAAGCCATTCCATATTACGTCATCGTTGACGTAACACCTGTCAATCAATAAGGAGGGGGGGGAAGGGGCTACCGAGGTCTAATGCCATTTTCTCTCCCTTGCCTGCTTCGATTTGTACTCTTTCAATGTCCTGAGGGTCACAACATATTATGGGGGCATTTCAAAAAAGTATTCGTAACAGTATATAAAAACAGTCATTTGTGTTGGTCTATGGCTATTCCAATTTTAATGATTTGTTCTTTATCTTAGCTTTATAATTTGTCACCAAAAACAAATTCAGTAGGTTTGATGGTTGTTTTTTGATGGCTTGATTCGGGTGACGAAGAAAATACTTGTGACAAGATTGAAAAAACCAATGTTTGGTTTAAAACCTCTATTTTGGCCTTAAATTAATTGCCTTTAAAATCTGATTATTGATTTGTTATTTCATTCTTGATATTTTTAGTGTAGAATGCATTAGCTTTAACCGGACACCCTGCTGAAGGATTGGGACAACGCGAGTGCATAGAGTTCATGAGGAGACTATGTTCTCTGCAAAGCTGTCAAAGCAGCTCGAAGCCACGAAAAAAAGCATGTCGTAAGATTTTGTTTACATGTGGCTTTCTCACTTCTTCCTTAAGAGTAACCTTAATATGTTTTTTTGATATTTTGTTCATTCTTTTTTTCAATTATAAATGCCTACTTATCCTTTACATCTTTCATATCCCCAACAATATGTTATATATTGCTCAGCCTAAGTAGTAAGGCTGTTAATCTTCCATCCGGTGAACTAGCCCGCAAGGCGAGATTTTCCCGCTTTTTTTGAGTGGATCCCTCTTAGATGTATGTATTCTATGGTCAGATTTCCCGGCACAATGTGATATTCTAAGTCATGTCCAGGTTGCCACTTCTCTTCACCCAGTATCAATATTTAACTTTCACGGTCATTTAAGCAGTCGAGCGTATGTACCTTCTGCTTACCTGAATCTAATCAGTTATTGGTCGCTTTATAATAATGATGAACCAGTCTAAATCAACACCCACGCGTTCGAGTTATGGGCAAATCAGACGATGTGTTAGGCTGGTATGACTTTCTCCCAAATTAGTTTATGATGCCTCATCCTTTTGGTCCAGTTATAGTAATCGTTTAAGCCGTTATTCTTATTGTTGAGCAAAGTACGGGTGATGACGGCAACAATTGAGCTTGTAACGGTTCCGTTGCCGGAGGAAACTTACTTGGTGGAATGGGTGCATGTCTGTTCTTGCTAGAGTATGAAAAAAACAATCAGTCTATTTCATTTGAGTTACTTTGGTTCTTTAACCTGCACTTCTTAAAGCTCGTTGTGTGGTTTAAAGAGCAGTGATGGAATGGAATGTGGTTGGGGCCACACCACCACTCAATGAAGCGAAGTTTAATCGAATGATGGAATAAGTGCAGTAAACTAGATATATATTGATAGTAGTCCTGGAACACTTTCTGACAGTTTTATTAATGCCACTGATTTCATTAAGCGCACACTGTTTCATTGTGCTCTTTTGTTTCACAATCACAGCAATTTACTCGAGGAAATGAAATCACGTCAACTTTATCATGTAAACCCTTTGGGGATCTGACTTGCACTTCAACCTTCGACTATTTAGTATGATGACTTTATGGTAATAGTTTCTAAGGTTTGATAATCGATTATTTGAGTATCTACTTGAATGATCAATTACTGCAGAGGGGTTGTATACACGGTCCATGACGTGATTAGGTGTATAAGTCAGTTGCTTAGGTTCTAAAATTCGTATTCAGTGCAATAGTTAAACGCATAAAAAACATGCCCTTTTTAATTGATGAAGCAAGTAGGTTTGTTGTATAGCCGCTTTTATATTTTATAGATGTGATGTATTAACATGATTATTCCTTTCGCAGCATCTCAGGACAAGGGCTTAATGAGGTTCTTTTTTGTTTTATTAAATTGGATATGTAAGTCCACAATTGAGTTTATTTTACACAGACGGTAGATTATCCCTTATACCCACTTAGTTGCAATGGTTGAGTTGCTACACAGTTTCAGTCTCGCTTTATGACCTCCCCTCCTCCCACACCTCGCCTATCAAATTCGCCTCCATATCCGCTAATGCATACACCTTCAGAGCTCTGTTCTGTCCGTTTGATTTTATGCCTCGATCTTGGTCTAGTGGAGCCTATGCGGTATTAGCGTGTCCCACAACTGGAACTGATGTGATGTTTTGGAGTTAAGACAGTCAGTAATAATCACTGTGGCAAGACGTCCTGTTTAAAATTGGTCAAACTTTGTATTGAATATCTGACAGTGTTTGAATGCAGACGAAAGTAAACACCCTAGAACACGAAAGCTATTGGCGTTATTGATGTCATCTAGTTACATGAGTGTGCAGATGTACAGAACTTGGACATTAATTTATTGATATCGGGCGATAGGAAATGTTGCAACACAGCAGTGTATGGAGAAAGCTGGAAATGGTCTTCAATGATTTTCACTTTTAAAGCCCTTCATGCATCGTTTTTACATTCTCGGCAATTTTTACGGAGAGGCTTCATGTTTTATGACTGTATTCAAAGTGAAGACTCGTAGCAATGGATGTAGAATCGTATGGTTTCTCATTGATTTTGTGTGCAACTTGTTGAAACGTATGTCGAATTATATGCCTATCACTATTTTATTTGGATCAAAGACAGTATAAGGTTATAACCTATTTGACATTGTTAGGGGCCAATTCACACGGTTTCAGGTCTCAAATGTTTACCGACGAGGTACAGGTTAATATTTCCAATTTCTGATTCAAACGGAGTACAGTGCATGCCATCATGGCATATTGCAACTCACATTTGTGGGAAGTGCCTACAGGGCTGCAGTTTCGAAAACCTGTAGTTTCATCATTTCCATATATTTCATTATTTTTTCAAAATATAATCTATTCTATAATTTTACATTGTTTCGTTCAAAGTGTGTTATCATAATTATATACTGTCTTGATTTTTAAGTTTTGGACCATTATAAGACAGAATAGTGGTATTGAGAAGAATATTGCTGAATTGGAGAGTATCCATTTGTCCATCGAAAATAAAAAAGAACCATTGGTGTGTCTAAATTTATTTTCACCATTAAATTAACCAAATTTTCAAACATTTTAGGTACAATGTTCTTTTTAATCAACTGATGAATAATACAGGTATGATGCAAAGTATTTAAATTACAACATGACAATATGGACATGGTGACGATTTGTAGATTTTCAATGTGTGTTTAGGCCATTTTGTCAATTACCCCTGTTGATCAGTATGGTTAGATGGTAAGCAGATATGAACATAGACTGATTTGTTTTTCTCATCTGCTTGCATAGCCAGAAGCTAGACATAGCACCGCAATTTCCGCCAAGGTTAAGTTTTGTGCCTTCCGCAACGAAGTTACCAGAGGCTTCATGTTTTTGGTTGTTCCGTCCTCCAATCCGTTACCTGTTCTCGCGTCAATGCAATAAGATAAGACCGGGCTAATGCAGATTTTGATATAACTGGAACCAGAGTAATTACATGAGGCATCAATAAACTATATTTTGTGGTAGAAAGGTCATAGCCCAGAGCCTAAACACATGTTCTGATTGGATGCTCCATAACTCGAAGCGTGGCGTGTTGGATTTTGATACTTGGTTTATCATGTTATAGCCAGCCAATTGAACTGTTAGTATTTCAGGGCTGGAAAGGTCAAAGGTCAGAGATGTCACATGGCCTCCGTACTTGTCTCTTTACATGTAACGGTGAGACAGTTTATCAGATATTGATGTAAACTGAGGTTTGAAGTAAGTATTATTTGGGGTGGCGAATGAACCTTTTTTGGGAATTTAAACTTCAAACCAAGGTGGATTATATGGCATTTTGGCTGCCTGATCACACACTCTGAACAATTATTTTGACTACGATTTAAGTCTTATATTGAGTTCCCGCATTTTTTTCAAAAAAATGGCGGAGAAATGGCCTTTTTGGCCAGTATTTTCTACAGTAAAGTGCAGTAAAGTGATGTGTTTATATGTGCCTTTTATATGTTTTGGAGGTTCTGAGTGCCGAATGAATTTAGCATTATTTAAGACATGGAAGGTGTTGGTAGGGTTGATATCTGTGAAAAAATGTGATATTTTACCACAAAAATATACAGAAAACACACATTTTAAGCCGGGATGAGAGAAATAAGACCATTACACACATATGATTCATAAATATTTTTTTGCCAATACTCTTGATTAACTATACATATTATGTACTAGTATTAATCATGCTTTGAAACAACTTTTTAGAAATTTGCAGGACAGTATATATCAGTTTGCGTTGTGCTCATTTACTAAAGAGATCAGAAGTTTTAGTTAAATTTTTGGTCAAATATTTACCCCAAATTATTTCAGATTTTCTTGAAACTATGACTAACATTCATGTGTGATTCTTAATGTTTCACATGGCATCTTCCATATTATTACATGATTCGTCAGAATATAAGTTCGTAGTGGGATACTTTCATTGTACATCGGTTCATGTTGTCAAATTTGGGGAAACAGTATTTTGACAACAGTATATGTAATATTGTAAATTGTTCAAGTTTCAATGTATGTTCAGATTGCCAAAGTGTACTATTAATGTTTACAGTACATCAGTAGCAGCATAGACCAGAGCAGATGACATTAGGCCACACTTCTGGAGCATTTAGGGTACTGGGGGCTTGACGGGAAGTTGCGATGATGCGAGGAGAGAAAAGAAAACCGGCGGGGAGGGTATATTGGGGAGGGGGATGGCCCTTCAACATGTAGGAGCTTTTTGAAGAATATGCATAAAAGGTGGTTGAACGCATGTAAAAATTAGTTATATTATTATGCAGAGTATTACTGATTGCTGTCATTATTTCAAAGAAATGTACAGGAAGTTATATCGGTAAGCAGTATTTGCAGTATTGTAAGTCTACTTGTGGAGGGAGCGGAGCGACCGGAGCGAAGAAGGTGTGGGATACCCCTCCGATGGGTGCACTTTTGAAATAGGCATGGAAATATGGCGTTTCTTAAGCATAATACATATTTTTATAAAGATATTAGATATTATCAGAATTGCAAAGAGACCTGTACCCTGTGAGTAGCCTACTTGTGAGGGGAGCAAACGACTGACTTGTGCAGGGTGTAAGAGGGGTGTGGCAAGGGGTATTTTCCCTCGCACGGCTTAGAGAACTCTTTAAAAATATGCATGAAAAAGATGTGTTTCTAAGATAGTGAAATATTTTATCCTATTAATAGGATTATAGGCGAATTTCAAAAAAAAATGTCAGGGAAAATGATGTATGTGGAAATCATCTCTGAGTTGATCTTGCAAGGGCAGCGAAGCGACCAAGTGGGTTGAGGTGTGCGGAAAGGTATCCCCCATCCCACACGGTAAGACACTCTTTGAAAATATGCATGGAAAGACGTGCTTCTAAGCACAGTAAAAACAACATTTTTATCAATATTATTACGGATTATAGTCAGAATATTCAAAACTATGTACAGGATCCGTCCTTAGTACGTGAAACATAATGTGAGTAGCATAACTGGGGAGGGAGTGAACGACGCAAGCGGGTTGAGGTGCTTGGGTGGGGGGGGGGAGGGGTATCGTCTTCCCACGATACGGAAACTTATGAAAATATGCATTGAAACTAAGTTGTCTCTAAGCATAGTAAATTAAATGTTTTATTAAAGATTATTCTGGATTATAGTCAAATTTCATAAGAGTACATAGTGAGTAGTCATACTTGCGATGGGCGCAAGTGACCCTAGCGGAAAGTGTGGGCAGGGGGGGTATCCCCAAGTAGAAACTTTCTGAAATAAGCATGAAAAAAGGCATAATCCTACGCAGCAGTAAGTGGTATCTTTTATCAAGATTATTAGGAATATAATAGAATTTCAAAAGATTGCACTATGAGAAGTCATACTTGAGGGAGCAAATAAGTGACTGAGCAGGGAAGGGTGTGAGAGGTGTGTGTTGCGGGTATCCCCCACCCCAAACGAAGCAACTTTCTGAAAATCAAGCCTTGATATTTAAGTACAGTAAATACATATCGCCAGAAATGTCAAAAAGATGACGACTGCCAGTATCATACTTGCCAGGAGCGAGCGACCGAGTGGCGGAAGGTGTCCAGGGTAGGAACTTTTTTTGAAAGTGACGCACAGAAAAGAGTGTTTCAAAGCATTAGTATAAATAATATGTATATTTCAGCAAGATTAATTTGCAAAAATGTAATTCATGAATTCATGATGTGATATTAATGGTTCATTATCTTGCATTCATCTCGGATTCAAAATGTGTTATTTTTCTGTATGATTTTGTTTGAATTATTTCGCTTTTACAGATACACCACCATACCTCATATGGTCTAAATATGCTAATATTGACTCAGCAACCTCAAAGACTATAAGGACATATTAACATCACTTTTATGCACGTTTACTGCAAAAATATGGCCCAAAAAGCCATTTATCCGCATTTTTTCGAAAATGGCGGACGGAACCAAGTATAGAGCACTTAATCGTAGCGTCATGACATAATTGTCTCGGATTTGTGATCAGCGAATATGGCCATAGAATCACTTGTTTTAAAAATTATTTTGGTATTTGGCCCAGCCCCCTAAGTCATTATGGGGCACTGATGAACTGATTAGATTTTGGAGCTGAAAGGTCAAAGGTCACCTAGCCTAAAATATGTCTGATTTTGGAGTTCAAAGGTCATGAGGTCCCATACTTGGTGTTTTACCATGATAACTTATGACTGGCTTATCGGATATTGCTGTATGTCTATAGGAAGATTTTGGGTTCAACGGTCAAAGGTCCCAAGACCCCATAATTGGTGTGTTACTGTGATAACTTAAGAATGGCTTATCGGATATTGATGTAACTTGGGTAAAGTATGTGTCATCTGGTTATGAACTGATTAGATTTTGGAGTTGAAAGGTTAAACGACACAGGTTCTTGAATCTCATTTATTTCATTTCCATGGTAACTTAAAGACTTTAAATCAGATAGATACATACACGAATGATGCATTTCAATTCTAGAATTGGATGGGGGTGCAGAGGCATGCCCATAGCTGTGTGTGGCCAAACTGCTCTAGTTAGAAATTATAGGTGTTACAGTGTGTGAACAGAATACTTATCCCAGGGGTGGGGGTGGGGGTCACTGTCATTACAAGGTGTACCATGCATGTGCAAAAAAATCACATAAGGTTTTTTTTCCCCCTTTGTTGGGTGATATACTCGCATACAGTGAAAAGGGTATCAAAATTTTAACAGAATGTTTACTTTAAAATGGTATCTTTTCAAAATTGAATACGTGTTTAGGGTATTTTGTGATCAACAGACAATTACTTATTTAGAGTCATTTTGAAAGTCCATACATGCACATGGTATACACCTTGTAATGACAGTGCCCTCCCCCCCCCCCCCGGGGATAATTGTGTAAAAAAATTGTTTTTTCGTACTTTGTATTGAACTGTGTACATGTACTACCATAGTAAGTCATTTCAATTGCTAACATTTTATGATTGAATGCTGTAATATTGTATGTTCTTGTTACTGCATATTCAACATGACTTGCATAAACAATAAACAAAGTTTTTAAATTTCATATGAATTTGTGATGATGCTGTGATTGATTGATTGTTAATTAAATGATTGCTTGCTTGGTTGATTGACTTGTTGATTGATCAGTGGGTACTTGACTGAATGGCTGGCATATAGATTTGATGTGGATGTTTGAATACTGTGGTTGAAAATATCTTGAGGAAATTGTACATTATTAATTCACACTTTGCATAAGGCAATAAAATCATAAGAAATGCAATAGAAAATTGCCACAAAATTCCTGCATAAATTTAATATGAGACATTACTGTGACAAACTATAATTTCATAATTGTATTTCTGAAAAATATACATATATATATATACATATGTATATATAGATACATACACTCATACATACATACACACATACATACACACATACATACACTCATACATACATACACACATACATACATACACACACACACACACATACATACACACATACATACACACATACATACGTACATACATACATGCATACATATAGCTAATTAGATAGATAGATGCAGATGTACCCAGGGTAAGAGAAATTATTTAGGCCAGGCCCTAGAAAATGTGTTTGAGACAACTGATGCAAGACTAGAGTGAGATGAGGGGAGTGTAGGATGAGGTTTTATTAAGGCCAGGCCCTAGAAATGTGTTTGAGACAAGTGAGCCAAGACTAGAGTGAGATGAGGGGAGTGTAGGATGAGGTTTTATTAAGGCCAGGCCTAGAAATGTGTTGAGA
>JZLH01S0247805.1:1434-13610 GCA_001188425.1 Eucidaris tribuloides
AACCTCATCATACGTTTATCATCTTTCATCTCACATCATCACATTTTATCATCATCGTTCCTCGTCAAATCATCAAATCACTCGTTTATTTCATATTGCAGACATCAGAACAGGGCGAATAGAACATTTTAAGTATTTGTTTTCTTTCATTTTTTGTGTCTTTTTAGAGTACAATCTACTTTACCAGAGTTATGGCACTTTAAGAAAAGCAGGGCTTGAGCGGAATATTTTTTGTACAAGAAAATTTTGTCATTCGGAATGGAGATGCGCAACAAGAACCGTGAGAAGTGATGTGAGAATCATTACGTGCAAGCTTATTCATCATCTCATCAATCCTCTGTATAATTTCAGTTAGATTTCGAGATAACCATAATCTGCTCTTTCCACGGAAAGACCTATAATCTATTAAGACACACAAACGTTTCCTCCACACCCTTACACAAACCACTATCCTCACTCACCCCACACTCTACCCAGTCATATTAAGCTACATGCGAAACAAGATCCTACACTGCCAAAACAAAAGGACAATGCATCTGACAACATTTTATTTCGAGATCTGAATCCACACATTCCACGAAAAGCGCGCGAACAGATTTTCTGCATGCTATACAATTGCACATGCCCACAATAATTTATGCCATGAATGTTGTACAAAAAATATTGTAGTTATAAAATCTTCTTTTTCTAAAATTTAATTTTACACCGCAATCTATGGAGCCATGCTTCGGCACACTATCTTTTATTTGAATAGATATAGCAAAATGTGAAGCAGCGCTGTAACGCATTGATGATTTCAATTTTTACATTTTCAGATATGAATTACGAGATCACTCCAAGATCGAATGCGTTTCAGATTTCATCGTTCACAGAAGGTAACAGCGACGCAATTCAACACTAGCACTACGTAATTTTCCCTAAATCGACAGAGGAAAGACGACGTTATTTCAATTTCCACATTGTACGAAGAGGTTGTTGATAAATTACGAAGGAAGTAAGCTTAATGCTGCACGTTGTCAGAGTTGACACTTACACTATTGACCCTTTTTGTTAAGCATTAATTTTATCCCTTTCATTTTGAGGTCGGGTTGGTGGCGAACGATAAATGTTAATGTTACCTGCAGTCACGGATTTTGCCGCTCTTTAGACTAGACCAGTTATGTTTTCAACTTCGACCCAGTTTTATTACAAATGCATAATTTGTTTCATTTTGTTTATTATCTTCGGGCAGTTGCAAGTGCCTTTACATGATATAGTTTCTCTCAACTGAATATTTGTTATTTTGTAAGATGACTTAAATGGACGTGGGACTCTCACTTTTGCAAACATCCCTGCGGACCAGGAAAGACTTAGCCATGCTTCCAAGGCCTTATTAGATGATGGGCATGTCTTTGAAATCTGGGGTCATATTACATAGAATTATAAAAAAATGCCTAAGAAAAACACTAGCGACTTTGGCTGTACGTTCTAATGGTAGGGGATTATTTTTCTCGCCTCCGAGAAAAATTCAAATCAGAGTTACAATGGTCACTATAATTGCCACTAAAACTGTTTGTAGTCTCCTATATATTGCTAAAGGTTCCACATAGCATTTTCTTCTAAATTGCCATTGTATTTACACAATGTTCACTTTTTAGGTAGCCAAAAAGAGATGTCCCTGCCTATTTAGTCATAAATTAATTACCACAAAATTAGCTAACTAGCTAAACGTGTTTGTTATCAGTGCTCCATACGATTATAGTTGCTGGATGAGTCAGAATTCTTGAATGTCATTACTTTGTAATTATCGGAAACGAACATGTAAAATGTGCACCTGATAAAGTTGTTTGGGGGAATTTACTCTTCCTCTTGGCTTGCTATTTACTCAGTGGCGTTGACAAACACCGGCGAAAGTCATAATAAGCTTGTTTCCAGCTATTATGCCAATACAACTGGTTTTTGCAACTCGCAATTGTTCGCATTGGTGCAAATCAAGAATTAACTTAACAAAAAATGTCATCCGTTCGTTACTTATATCTAATAATCAATCTCGGATTATAATAAGTGGCCATCTTGTCCCATCTTGTTTTTTCTCCTTTTTCACTCCAATAATGTTTTAGGTGCATGAAGAATACAAAGATTTGATGGTGTATATGGGCGGTTGGGGGGGGGGGGTGGGGATGGATCGCCCAGTCTGAAGTTTTTACTAACGTAATGCAACGGCGGCCATTGTCAGATTGTGGTTTCTGGTAGCCTTGCACGTGACTTCCTTGACAGAACGCGGCGTTTGGATTTTCATAATTATTATAGATAATGAGTCCGCTTAACTTCAGACGTTGGGCTCTGAAACACCTTATCCCAGTATGAGAGAACCCCTGTGGTCATTCCTATTCGTTTAATGGAGCCTAGCTGGCTATTGATGTTGTTTTTACGATGAATTCCTTGTGTGAGTGTTATGCTGTATGTATGTGTGGTTTACGGTCATGGGTGTGTATGTATTGTAGTGTGTATATGTGTGTTTGTGTTGTGTGTGTTGTATGTGTGTGTGTGTAATGTCTGTGTGTGTGTTATGTCGTTTGTGTTTGTGGTGTGTATGTGTGTTGTATGGTATGTGTGTGTGTATTGTGTGTGTATGTATGTGTGTGTGTGTATGTGTGTATGTGTCGTGTGTGTGTGTATGTGTGTGTGTATTTGTGTGTCATGTACTGTGTGTATATTGTGGTGATATGTATTGGATGTGGGTTGTGTGTGTGTGTGTGTGTGTGGTTCTGCCTGTGTGTGATGTTGGGTAGTTTGATGATATGTATGTGTGGTCGTCTTTACCGGTGATGGGTGTGTATGTATGTGTGTGTATATGATGCCCTGTGTGTTTTGTGGTTATGTGTGTGTGTGTTGTATTGTGTGTGTATTGTGTGTTTGTTTGTGTGTGTGTATGTCGTGATGTGTATGTATGTGTGCATGTAATATGGGTGTTGTTATGTGTTGTGTGTGCTGATTGTGTGATGTGTGCTAGGTTGTGGTGTGTTTGTATGTATGTGTGTTATGTGTATGTGGTCATGTTGTATATGTTGGTGGTGTTGGTATATATATGTCTGTGTGTTATGTGTGTGTGTGTGTGTGATACGTATTGTAGCTGCGTATGTATGTATGTGTGTGTGGATGGGTGTGGATGTGTGTGTGTGGTGCTGTATGTGTGATGTATGTATGTGTGTCTGTGTGTGTTGTGTGTGTGGATGTGTGGATGCTGTGTATGTGTGTGTGTGGTGTGTTGTGTATGTATGTGTGGTATGTATGTATGTGTTGTATGTGATGTGTGTGTGCGGTGTGTGTAATGTGTGTGTGAGTATGTGTGTGTGTAATGAGGTGTGTGTATATGATGTGTGTATGTAGTGTGTGTGTGTATGTCGTGTGTATGTTATGTGTGTGTGGGTATTGATGTATGTGTGTGTGTATTGCGATGTAATGTATGTGGTGTGTATATGTGTGCTGTATATTATGGGGTGTGTGTATGTGTAGTGTGTGCGGTGTGGTGATGTGTGTGTAGAGATTGTGTGTGTGGTGTCTTGTGCTGTGTGACTGGTGTTGAGGTCTGATGTGTGTCGTGTGTGTGTGTGTCCTTTGTGTGTGGGTAATCATCGTTACTCATGGTAATGGCCGGAACACACGGGTATCTTACTGATGGCGGTGGAAGATCAATGCGCGTTTGCCAAGCAACCGATTACAGAAATGAACCGATTCCACAATGACATGCCATGCAGAGCACGATTCAAAATTAACGACGCAATAAAATCATTGTATCCTTTACAACAGCCATTACCCCACCCCCTCGTTCGTTTCATCTTTAGCAAAGCGTTTAATTTGCATTTAGAAACATTCCTTTTTTCAAATCAAGACATTTAATCGTTCAATAATTCTGATCTTTCTGCTGAAGTATATTCAGATAACCTTAACACTTATTACCCTTTGGATACTAAAATTATAGTTCGAAACTCTCGGGTCACCCCCACGAGAACTTTCATTAATCAATCAAAAATAACAAAAGACAATCAGAATTTAGTATTTATTGGTGATCATATGAGACCTTGGGCCAAAAGCTTTCAATAATAAAACAAAATAAAATCAGCCAAAAACTAAACTTGTGCATAAAGGGTTTATTGAACAAGTCTTTTATTATGACGCGTAACTTTGCCCCATTTGCATTGTACTAACCTTGGGTGTCTGATAGGGAATCAAGGTTTCCGAAAAAGTCAAAGGTCACCGCCCAGGGTCACGACTTTTTTGTGCCCACTTTAATTTTTTGCAAGTTTCTTATTGCCATAATTTGCCCGATTTGCCAATATGTGACCAAACTTGTGTTGGCTAGTTATCATAGGACGCTGAGCAAGGTCACCAAAAAGGTTCACAGGTCCACATGACAGCGGTACAACAACCTTTTTGAGCCCAATTTTAAGGTATTGTTTGCCCATAATTAAGGGCTTTAGCGCAAGTTTAATATACGCCGAAACTGGGCGACACACATTTTGGCATATCCCTTCTGCTATATGATTTTCTGTATGTTTTGGAAATATAAAAGAAAAAATTGAAATGAAATGAAATGGTTGGAAGCTCCTCTAAAATAATTAGACAGACCACAGGATTCAGAAAATTCTGATGCCACAAAACAATGATCTGAAATCAATTTGAGGATATCTGTTTATTGGACCACAACAGACATGGGAAGAACTGCCGATGTTTAAACGATTTGAACAAATATGAATGCGTCAGTCAATACCTTCAAATCTAATAAGAGATGTAGGCTTCACTACGTTAGCTCCATGTCTTTATAAAATGTGCAGGAGCGTAATTTCACATCACACGGCAGAGGTGGGTCATCGTCCCTACCTGACCCAACTTCATTGCCGGGGTTGATATGTTTAGGATGATGCCAGTCTGGTCATCAAAGGCTAGGTATATATTTTGCACGCCTAAAATTTTCACATTTGCAACATACACTGCGTTACATAAGCAGAAATGATATTCAAGAACTTTAGCATAGCTGAAGGGTAGAAAACGAGTATTTAGTGGAATTATAGTAAGGTTGTCTTCGATTTGTTTTTTTTATCTAAGTGTCAAAAATTTAGTACGTATTATTCTACTTTTAGACAGATGCATGCAGACGTCTCTGTTACTTCATGGTTCAGTACCACGCTGAGAACTAAAGTGCCATAAGTTTCACAGATAGAATTGATTCCTTTTGTGCCTGACACCATTCAGCACAGAGAGGTCAACTGTCTGATTATCTGCGTTAAATACTGCTGTAGGCCTTGAAGATGAGATTTGAAAACTGCAGTGACCTGAAACATAATAATATTATTAGCTTTTTTGCAACATTTTTTTCAAGATCTAGGTATTCTAAGATCTACAGATTTTTCACGGCAAGTCCTTTTATAAAATATCCTAAGGAATAATGGATAAAGTTATTTATGTGTTATGGGAGAAGGCTTGCCAAATGAGATTCCCTACTTTACAAAGACTATTCTAGTTATGTAGCAGCAGATAAACACGATAAGAATTATAGCAATTCCATATTACATCTAATGATCTGCGTGCCTATGTTATGCTTGTGATACATATTAGCCCCTCTGGCTAACTCGCCTTGTATCAAGTCATGTAGCTCTTCACTGAACGCCTCAAGTTCATTTATCTTCGCACTTCCAATTATCCCAACGTAGTTTGACGAGGATGTTATAGAGATCAAGTCATAAGGGGAATATAATTTCTTTTCCTCTTAAATGGAACTCCCTGTCCGTCACAGTGTGCATAAGCCTGCATTGTAATGATACCGATATTGTGAGAGGAGATTGTTTCTCCGTATAACGCCATCAATGCCCATGACCGCATTTTGTGGGAAATTTTTCAAAGTCCCTCTATAGTCGACTGACAGCCTCCGATAAAAAATGTAGCCACTTACACATTAGACAGAGAAATCATAACTGTATTAAATGGGAGTGGAACTATGATAAAGACTAATGCATTATTCAATAGAAGCTAATTATTATTCAAAAGTATATTTTCTTGACTGAGAGTTAAAATTCATATTCTGCATAGAGGAGAATTGGACAACTAATATAATGAAAATATTCATTGATCCAGTAAAATATTCCACCAATGGCGAGTCAAGTAATTATACATCATTGACTCACTGCTCATTTGCAATATCCCTCTGTGAGCTGACCGATGCATGGCAATGCAGTTGTGATGTAGTGCACACATGCAAATGTTGTGTGACTGCAATCTGTGCATTGAAACTGTGAGTGCACTAGCACTTGGCTGGAAGTGTGGAGGACATTGTTTACCACAGAATTCAAAGATGGTATGAAAGTTCATTATGGAAAAACAATCGTGACAATAGAGCTCTAATTTATAGCACAGGCGTAATGTTCTGTTCTGTACATCACCAGTTTTTACTGAGGCTGGACATTAATTTCAACATCACAATTACTAAAATTTGTGACAGAAGTATTGTTTATTTTGAGGTAAGCTGACACCGAACTTTGCTTGCACTGTCGCAGTACGGACCAGACGGCATTCATTTGAATACTGAGTACATTAAAGTTACTCGTTAGACCATAAGCAAACTAGCAGTGTTGAATCAGATCTAGGGGCAAGCAAGGCCTTGTGTAAATGTGATAAATGGAAATTAATATGAATTGCTGGAAAATGATGCCTTTGTCATGAAATGATTTAGTCGCAGCACCACTAGTCTTAGCAGTGACTGGCCTAGCACAGTCCCAATGCCTAACAAGCAGACATTACCCGGTCAGCCAGCCATTCAATTACTTCTGACTTTCGTTACAAGTTACAACCCTGTTCCATAAACAGCGAAAAAATCCCACACACAATTGGTCGCTCTAACTGCTATACAATCTTCTTGAACCATAAATATCGGGGCGATACACTTTCCGCTACATTATTTTATTTACCCCTGGTTCCCCGGGGGTGGGGGGGTCGCCTCCCCCACAAGGCCTGCTACGCACCCACGGTCCCAGAAAAGCGTCGACTACAGCCGTTCTCTTTTCCCGCATTCGGACGTCTCAGTCGACGTCTTTTGCGAAAGGTGCCTTTTTTGCACACTTCGCCGGCATGCGCCACATTTAGTACAAAAGAGAGCATAGACCACTTTATCTTCACATGTCACGCCATTTAGGAGTTGCATAAATTATGAGCTCTCAATCAATAGATTAACGCACATTAGGGGTAGCCACAGCATTTTCGCTGGAAAAATCTTATATTAACATACGCCATTCCTCAGGTACAAATTTAACTCAATATTATCACTTCCCATATACATTGACCATAGTCATGACGCGCGTCGGCAGCACACAAGCACACAATCGATCAGATCGATAGCCAAAAACCGATTGTGAACCGGTAGTCGATTTGGCTGGTCAGTGATATTCACAGTTACGCGAAGACAATTGTTTGTGTACCTTCATTTTAGACGTGATGTCAACACGACTACAGCATGTAGTGGAATTTCAATTTAAGTTTTTGAAACCTTGTGCTTGAGATAAAGGATTTGCTTCATTTAAGCTAAAACGAGAATTTGCGCATCTCAATATGTCATGTAGATGTCATGCTCT
Source organism: Eucidaris tribuloides (assembly GCA_001188425.1). Lineage (NCBI taxonomy): Eukaryota > Metazoa > Echinodermata > Echinoidea > Cidaroida > Cidaridae > Eucidaris > Eucidaris tribuloides. The sequence goes on from JZLH01S0247805.1 coordinate 9,036, forward strand.
CGAGTCCATATATTGATTATTCGCAGTACGTTGACTGGTGAGTGTTACTAGTAGTGTTGTGTAAGATGACGATGCAACCTTGGTCCAAGTGGATTAGAAGATTGAGAAGATTCAGACAAGCATCGCCTAGAATCTGGTATTAATCTCAAACTGAGGCGCAGCCGCCCCCGATTTATCTCAATGGTGAATCGTGCACAACTGAATCACTCACACATGTAGATATCGAATGTTCCACTACTACGAAGAATTGCATAATGCCAGCATGACTTGCAAGCATGGTGTTACCAGATCATCAGCACAACGAGAGCTACAATGGTTGCCATCCGAGTCACACACCTCCAGACTCCAGTCTTCCAGAATCTCCAGAGTGATAAAGCACACAACCTGCTACCTAAATGGAGACAGTTTTGCTGTGTCCTTCATTTAGTAGACTGGGCTCAAACTGCCCTTACCAACAGTGACCCCCATAGAATGGCTTAGAATGGTAAAACATTCATGCAGTTGCTATCTCCCCTCACTAGTCTCCTACACCCGGCCCAAAAAAACCCAAGACAGCCACCATGTGTGCTTAATCTTTTTACTCTGCTTGAAGAGACATGTTTCAGCTCTCTTCATGGTGCCTACTATTAAATACACGCGCGTACAGCTATAGGCCATAGTAGGTATTTGATTTCACTGTTTAACGCAACTAATGGGTATCAATTAGTGATTTCTATGTTCACGCCATTTGGGTATCAGATTGGTGAGATTTCCACTCGTTTCACCGCCACTTAGGTAGCTTTTTTCACACGTTTAACGCCACTTAGGGTTTCGATTATTTGAGTTATGTACATTATCGCCCATTTGCGGTCATTTTCTGAGCTTGTCGGGGACAACGGGTTGGGATACAGGGCTTGTGGAGAGCGACCCCCCCCCCCGGGCTGGTCAAGCCTATTATCAAAACAAGCATTACGTAAAGCAGTATCAGATCAGACTTTTGCTGTCCATAATATGATGCATCAACTTTTCAGCTAGACTGCACGCAGCCTCGTGAATTGTTCACTTTAGATTAAGTATACAAAGTAAACCATTTGTGTCCAAACTTTAAAAATTCAATCAAATTATCTAAGTCAAACAACTCTTGATTTTTGTCTGTCAACTGATGCAATTTGTTTGATTGTGCACCCAATAATAATTCATGCTGATTTCTCTCACCAGTCACACAGCTTGCTTTAAGTTGGTAGTGTGATCAAACTTGTGATATCATACCACAAGCGTCGGAATGATCGATTATGCTGGGATATAGTGGGGACCAGCTCATTCTTGATGGAATTTTCATGCACACGAGAAATTTATATTTCAATAAATATGTTAGACTCTTAACTACACATAATTTTAATTCAGTCAAAATAATTTCTACAGTTTGTTAAATTGCATTTATGCTCTTTTCTTATTTCATAATATCTTGCAAATTATAAAATCCCTCCACAACATTTACACAGTCCCTCCAAGAAATGGACTATGTCCAATGTAGGTAAATACGTTCAAGTGTTGCGATTGTATCATAGCACATGTGATTATTTTTGGGTTTTGGAGAAGGCTTGGGCATTGAATGGTTAAATGGTGATCAAAGTCTATAATTCATTTCCTTTGTAATTCAAATTACTTTCAAATATAATAGTTGTGCCAGAGTGTTGTAATTTTTTTTTGTATACCCATTTTATTGCCTTTATTTTGTAAATCAATCATTAGCTAATCGAATGACACGTTTTGCATCTTTACTTTTGCTTTGTTTGTTAAATTTTTTGCTTAATGCATTTTTTTTGGGGGGGAGGCGTTTCGTGTTTCTCCATAATACTTTTGTAACGTTTGTTTTCTTTTTGTTTTTTGTAAATATTTTGTGTATTATGTATATATATTTTTTGTTTTGTTAATTATGTGCTTGTTATAAGTTCTTGTTTAATTTCACGGACTGCTTGAAAACACCTCGTCATTTTGAATTGATACATACCAAACTGCACACGATGCCTTGACAATCGTCCAACTGCACGCGTGTGAGTTTTGACCTTGTTTCAATCAGCCATTATGAAGTTATCACTTTAGAGTGATCACAAACCAGGTCTGGCCAGTCAGAACTATTTTAACGACAGTATGAAATTCAACATTTATGACGACGTCAGGTCGGTATTATTTTATTTTTATTTTAGTTCTATTTTCACGAAACCGGATCTTTAAGCCCAAGTTTAGTTTCTGGGATTTGTTGTTTTTTATTTGAAACTTTATGCCAAAGGTCATCCTGATTAACTGATTCTGAATGTCTTATATATATATATTATCTTAACTTAATTAATAAAAAATTCTCGGGGGGGGGGGGACCCGCGAGATTTTCGGCTATATTTTATATTATAGCATCCAAAGGCGTTAATTAAGGCGTTAAGGCTTATATTGCAGTTATACCTATCTGAAAGATCTGAGTCTGCTCGTTCAAGTGAGGTATACTTGGGTACCTTAACGTCCTTATTAATCCTTTGGATGCCTAATAAATATATAAATTATAGCCGAAAATCCCACCCGAAGATTTTTCCATACTTGATTAAAAAATAAAGACATTCAGAATCTTAATTGCAGAGTTTATGACCTTTGGGCCATATAAAGCTTTCAAATAAAACGAAACCCCAATACTAAACTTTGGGCTCCTTAATGTCAAGGCTTTTGTGGGAGGCAGGCAAAGATTTATATGAAATTTAACGTTGTAAATGGTTTAAACTTAGTATTTCGAGTCCATAATCAGGTGCTTTGCAAATCCTGGGCACATCTTTGTGAAAACAATTAACAATCTGTATGTTTCAATGGTGCCAGTTCTAATAGTCAGAGTGTATAATGTCAGAGGTAAAAATGTCAGAGGTAAAAATGTCGGAGGTAAAATGTCAGAGGTAAAAAACTGTCAGGTAAAAATGTCAGAGGTAATAATGTCTCAGAGTGTAAAAAATTTCAGAGGTCAAAAATGTTCACAGTAATGTAGACGTAAATGTCCAGAGATAAAAATGTCAGAAGGGTAATAATGTCAGAGGTAAAAATGTCAGAGTAATAATGTCAGAAGCGTTAAAAATGTCAGAGGTAAAACATGTCAGAGGTAAAAATGTCAGAGTAATAACTCTGTCAGGGTAAAACTTTCAGCACGGTTTAAAAATGTCAGATCGAGTAAACTGTCGACGGTAATATGTCAGAGGCTAAAAATGTCAGAGGTTAATAATGTCAGCGGTAAAAATGTCAGACGCAGTAAACATGTCAGAGGTAAAAATGTCAGAGGTAATCATGTCAGAGGTAAAAATGTCAGAGGTAAAAAATGTCAGAGTAATAATGTCAGCCAGGTAAAAATGGCCCCAGAGTTAAAATCGTCAGACCCGGTTAATATGTCAGAAGGTAACAAATGTCAGAAGTCAAATTAATGTCACAGGCCAGGTAAAAATGTCAGAGGTAAAAATGTCAGAGGTAATAATGTAACAGGTAAAAATGTCAGAAGTAAAAATGCCAGAGCCGTTTCAAGTAACCCCTTTTTCATATTGCAAAGAGATTACCACTGTTTTTTAATGCATGCATACAGAAAATTAAATGAACAGTAATACCACTTAGATCCAAATATTTCAACAGAAATGTGCATAATGGTGAAATTAAGCCAATGCTGAATAGTTCCCGTAATACACTGTACCATACCACTTTAAGTCCTCTTAACCCGTTGGAGACTAAGTACGAGTTAACTCGTGTTGGGGTCTATGGAAAATGCGTGTTATAGTGAAATCAATAGGGTTAAAAGAACCATTTTACTGACAGGCAAACAGTTCTGTTGTTATTTTTCCCCAATACAAATCTTGTGGTTATTTATAGGTTACCTGTATAAATTACAATTTTGCGGATGTCATATTATGTGTATCAAAAGAATTTCCTTCCAAACAACTCTTTTCAGAACTACAAATACCTAGGAGGAAACTTTCTTGATAGTAGATACGCATGGCGATATCCATAAAGGTATAGTTGATATTGCGTTTCGGCATGCAACCTACAAATAGCACCAGGTTACATGTAGAGTAAGTGTCTGGAAACCCTTCTTCAGAAATGAATGTTAAAACATGTTGTTAATTGCTTCAATGCTAATGTGTGAAGGGGAGAAGTACAGTGGTCTCTTCATGATTAAGCCTAACAGTTTCAGTCTTTCACTTTAAAAATTTATTCCATTTAATGGGGTACTCCTGTTAAATAAGTTCAAAAGTGCCTAACATTGCGTACTCTATTTTTGCAGAGACAGCTGTAATATGTTTCCAGCCCCTTAGGTGGGCATTGCTATCGGGTTGTCCGTCAGTACGTCCGTATGTCCGTGTCAGCATCTTCTTGTGAATAAGATTACTGAAGCACACCACTGAAGACATTTTAACGAAACCTGCACCAAGGATGAAACCTTAATTGGGCAAGGATGAAAACATTGAATTTTTGGCCAAACCGTCAAGGGTCAAAGATTAAAGGTCACCGAACGTTGTTCCAAAACGCAAATTCCTGTTTATAACTCTTGTAAGGAATATTCATTTGAAATATAATTTGGTG
>JZLH01S0247805.1:22259-37688 GCA_001188425.1 Eucidaris tribuloides
GATTTATCTAATAGGAGCGGTGACCTTGCTCGGGCTGGGGTGAAATTTGATAACGGATTACACCTTCGGCGTCAAAGACACCCCGTTCGGGAGGCTGACTCAAACCTCCCTAACGGGGGATTTGCTCTCACTGATGACAGAGCTGTAGATCTTACACCTATCCTGCTGTAAAGACGTGATAAAAGAATTTTGTGGTCGATCGTGTCGAAGGCCAAGGCAGCAGATAAATCTAAGAGTGCAATCAAAACAACTCTGTTACAGTCAAGGGAAAACATGATATCATTTTTCACTTTAACCAGTGCTGTCTCCGTGCTATGATGTGGCCTATAAGCAGATTGAACAGAATCAAACATGTTATTATTTTCAATGTGTTGGACCAGCTGTGAACAAGCTGCTTTTTCAATGAGTTTACCAAGAAATGACAGGTTAGAAACGGGTCTGTAGTTTGAAAGTTCATTTTGATCCAAATTCGTCTTTTTCAACAGAGGTCTAACAATAGCTGAATGTGCTCCCGAAGGGAATCTACCTGTACATAAAGAAATATAGATAATGTCAGTGATTAAAGGCAATAACGATTTTCTCTTAGAAGCCACGTCGGGATGAGATCTATCATACAGGATGTATTAGTGGAATTCATTACATGATATGCACGCTAATTGGCTGAGTGAATATATTGGGTTTTGACATGAAAGTCAGGTGGCGTTTATTGGGTTTTGCCATAAAACCGTGTTTTCGAAATCATGAAAGTAGACGTTAAAGTGAATTTTGGGAAAAAAATGAAAATGTACGCCAGGTAGCCCCCTCGCTATTCAACATTTTGCTTACCATTTTTGGAAAAATGAACAAAATTGCGTTTATTGGCTTTTGCTATGAAACCCTTCATACATGTATGTAAACATAATACAGATACATGTTTCCCATTTAGACATAATTACAAACAAAATTGCGTTAACTAAAAACAACACGTACACTGGTATGCACACTTAGCAGATGATTATAAACAAACTTAAATTGTAGCCCCTCGCCCCGCCAAAAATTACAAATAAAAATAAAATATAGTAAAATAAGGAAATAATAAGATAGATGGTAATGGAAGGAATCCTCTAAAAAGCTGTTTCATAACTACTTAAAGAAAATGAAAGATCATAGGAAAATTTCTACATGGGGCGTGTGCATAAAATTTCTCATGTTCATGAGTGCATATGATTACACATGTGTGATTGTAAATAAATTTCACATATCATAATGAAAACACATGCACTGTAAAAGTCTGAAAGAAGACTAGTAGGCCAGTAGAGGTTTTTGCCTCTATGAATTCGCGGTCTAACGGTCACTATTATTCCACTAAAACAGAATTTTTAGCTCCTATGCTTTGCCAAATGTTTTTAAAATGGCATTTTCTTCTATATAAACTCCTCAAAAAAGTTTGGAAATCTGACTTTGATCGATTATTTCTCTCTTAGTGTAGTAGTAATCAGTCCATGCGTGACAGATTATTTAATTTTCTTTAAACTGATATCCTGTTTGTCATGATTATTCTATCGGAGAAAATGCAATATTAAAAAATGTGGGATAAAGTGTAAATTGAAAGGCTGCAAAGTGACCGATATTCATAAAGAGTCAATAAATATGGAGTCATGTCTTTTGTTCTGAGCTGGTCAGCCATGAGTATCAATTTCAAAAGGACCCCCGCCACCTACAAATGTTCATGACTTTGAGATGAAAGGCTTTGCAAAATGACCCAAGTACGGTAACCTCACCTAATTTCTTATTTCCCTGTTGATGAGTGAGTTTTTCAATGTCTTTTGGTCATTATGCATTGTAACACAAACATTGACACGATTTCAAACAAATTTGTGCACAAGCAAGCAAGAAAAGAAAAAAAAACGAAAAAAACATGTATTTTTAAAAACAGAACTCAAACCATTATAATTAGTCTTAAAGTCATAAACAAATAAAGAGGCAGGGGCTCGAACTGACATTCATGCCTGACCAGCTGAGAACAAAAGACATAACTCTATATACATAACAACACGTTTCTTATTGACTTTTCATACACACCGGTAGTTTTGCAGCTTATCAATTTACACTTTATCCAATATTTTATTATTATCTTCCCCTACAGCATAATCATGCTAATTAGGATATCACGTTAAAGAAAATTAATAATCTTACCTCTGGCACCAAGCATGTCTCAATTGCTTCTACAAGTATGGAGAAATAATCGATCAAAGTAAGATTTCCAAACTTTTTTGGAGGAGTTTATATACCAGTGTAGTTACAGTGTGAATTTTTAGGCATGCATGCAAAAGAGACGCTTGACCTTGACCTTGAACTTATTCTTTAACTCGTGATATCTATTTTTTCTGAATTATACGTCCTTGGGGTTCAATAGATTCGGTGAACTGAAAGCTGAGCAGGATATATTTGACTTTCTTGGAAACGTGTCAGAATTTTCTGGATATTTGTGGCTGCCTTGCTTCTCCGCCAGTCATCTGACCAGCGTTTGTATGAAAGCATTCAACAACTACAATATCAGCCAACCTGAAATCGTACTTGGAAATCCTGAACATTTTGTGCAAGTTTGGAAATTTTGGTCGGCGAGGAATTTTAATAAACTTTTATCTTCAGGTGAGCATTTTAACTAATGTTTTCTCTTTTTTTTACATTGTTTTCATCATCAAGCATGGAAAGCCACTTACAAACAAATATCAGAGATGAAACACTTTTATATCAAATATAATTAATTGTAAACATATTAGCATTTCTGTTTGATAATCCGTATCTCAAATCTACTCGTTTTTTTCGTGTATTTCAATTTACTGTACGTTTGCATGTCTTTATATTTTACTTTTCAACTAAACAGGCCCTTGTTGAAAGCAATTTAATAGCTGAAGATGCTACAATTAGAATTAATAAATATATATGAATAAAAGGAACAGGAAAGCGTAGCAAATTCACCCTTTTAAATCCGTCACTATAAATATTAATTGTTTCAGTGAAAATGCTTCTGCTTCAATTATAAACTGGCATGTTAACACTTGGTAAGACTATCAGTGTTCACGCCATGGACAAAATAGAACATAATTGTATACATACAGATGATTATAATATACTCTATCATTTATCAGAGCTCGATCTTCCAACTTACACAGAAGATTACATGCTTTGCCTCCAAATATATATAGCTGAGCTGCATGACCCCATTAGTTCGATATTTTGGATATCCTCCTTTATTGTGTACTCATGTTTATTATGTCCTGATTATATCAGGGAATAGTCTCGGTTCCTGACCATGTGACCTTTTCTACCTTCAAAGTATATTCACTCTCCGACTATATTCACTATACCTCCAGAGGACACTCACTCTGCCGTAGTGCATGTTTGTTTGGAGAAAGTAAGTAAACTCAGAGTCAAAGCAGCTGGCCGAATTCCTTTCCAATGTGAGATGGGTTAATCAAAACGTCTGGAAACCAGACCAATCAGGCTAACGAAAATTACCATCTCCGTTATCGCACTGTTTCTTCTCGATAGGTTTTTATATAACGCATGTGGCCATCCAGTTGTGCAGAGAGATACACCTGTTCGGATTCTGGCCGTTCCCCGTGACCATTTCCGAGGACCGAATGAGGGAGGAGCCCTGTCATTACTTCAACAATGAAACCTTTACCAAATCGCACAACATGGACGACGAGTTTAGAATCTTGCTACAAATGCATCAACGTGGACTGCTGCGAATGCACGTCGACACTTGCCCCTCTGAATCGACGCCGTCCGGGAAAAATGGCGATGAAGCGCATCGTAGAAATGTCGGGAGTAGGTGATTAATCGTTCATGACAGGGAATCTCTTTTGCGTACCTCAACAGCAGCTAGCACTACGGAACGTCATTAATACCCTAAGATTACCGTCATTAGCAAAAGTTTAAACCCAGAAGAATGTTTTCCAATAAACCATGAGGAAAACAAAAAGCTCAAAACTATTGCTTCTTGAAAACGTTGACGTGCAAGTTGGGTTCAATGTCATTGCTCAATAAAACTGCAAAATATCATTAACAGATTAATGCCCTTAGACTACCATCATTAGCAAAAGTTTAAACCACAAGAATATTTTCCAATAAACCATGAGGAAAACAAAAAGCTTAAAACTTTTGCTTCTTGAAAACGTTGACGTGCAAGTTGGGTTCAATGTCATTGCTCAATAAAACTGCAAAATATCATTAACAGATTAATGCCCTTAGACTACCATCATTAGCAAAAGTTTGAGATCACAAGGATAATTTCCTTTACACCATGTAGACAACAAACGCTCAAATCTATTGCTTGTTGAAGACGTGGAAGGGCAAGTTGGGTTCAATGTCATTGCTCAAATAGTGCTTATTCAATATACACCAACATCAGTCAGTACAAGAATTTGAAGAATCTTCCACAGTAATTATGAGGCCTTGGCACCGTATGGTCATCACATTACGGCACAGGGTTTGTCAAGCACTTGCTCAGAGTTCAAAGTTAATCTGCCTTTAACATGTTTAAAAGTATTGATGCTGGTGGGAGTACTTTCCCTTTGCCCTTTGAGCAATGAATAATAAATGATATGTACTTCACCTCTTCAAGAAGCAATAGTTTTTAGTTTTTTTTTTGTTTTGAACATGGTTTAATGGGAAAGGACTTTTAACTTTTGCTAATGATGGTATTTATGAATTATGTGTCTGTGAAATTTGAAGCTCTGTAATTCCAGATTAGACGTGATGAACACTTTATGTACTGTAGTGGTGTTAAAGGTAACTGTGAGTGTTTGTCTCTATGGCAATTTAACTCAATTCTAAATCCAGTGGTCACTAAAATGCCAACTAAAGTGAGTTTCTGGCTCCTATACTTTGTTCAAGGTTTGTAAAATGATATTTTCTTCTAGTATGCGCCAGTGCATTTACACAGTGTGAATTTTTAGACAGACATGCAAAAGAGATGCCTGTCTTCAAATTCGGAAAACAATTGCTTAAGGTGCTTTTAAAAGGCGATTGTATATGAGCAAGACAATTATGTAGTGTGTGTGCCTTGTGTGTGTGTATGTGTGTGTGTGTGTGTTTGTGTATTGAGTGTGTACGTGTGGTGTGTGTGTGTGTGTGTGTGTGAATATTTGCGTATGTTTATGTGTGTGACTCTTCCAGAACAAAATCAGGACGTCACTCGATGGTTGTTGAATTATACGGAGAGATATACGTGACATACATATTTTTTTCTTGTAAAATAAGATAATTCATATAAAGTATGGTCACAAAAATCAAGATACTGTTTTATATGGTTGTTATCTACATGTCTATCTGTCCACGTATGACTTCGGGACAACAGTGGATGGCAACGGGGCAGTCGCCACCCCAACGAAAGTACTGGTGGGGCAAACATATCGAATCCCCCCAATAATTTTGACAACTTGAAAAATTACAGGTACAGGAGAAAGTAGTTAAAAACAACAGAACACTTCGTTTTTGACAAACCCTTCATAAATCCCAACAGCTGACAAAGTAGCACAATCAATATGGGACATTGCTAATTGTGACATTGCAACGGAGGGGTATTTGGAGTGAAATTTCACCTGTTCAAACTGCCAATCCTACCACTATTTATTATATGTGAAGTGATTTGCTCCCACATTATAATGCTAATGTAATAAACTTTCACCTGGAAACCAATGAAATGTGGTATTTTGATGAAAGATTTTCCATCATCAACCAGTACTGCGTATTCTCCTTAATTTGTAAATTTTGAAGAGCGTACTTGCCAAAGAATGATGCAAGTCAGTGCAGACCGGTTTAAGTTTTCTCGTCCCCTCAAAAAAAAAATAAAGCACACACACACACACACACACACACACACACACACACACACACACACACACACACACACACACACACACACACACACACACACACACACACACACACACACACACACACACACAAACATACACACACACACAAACAAAAACAAAAAGATGTAATTATTCCAATAACAAGACCATATGTCATTGTTTTAATATTATTATAGCACCGTGGGAGAGATGCGAGGCCATTATGGCAAATCGGATTTCATTTATTTATTTTTGGTGGAAATTGAATAGATCTCATTGAGATAACGGCCAGAAATGCGTCAAAATTTTCTGTCAAAGTTTCTGTTAACTCTTTGCACGCTGAATTGATTCTAAGGGGATAATAATGACTATTGTTATTTTGAAATTTTCTTTTAATTTTGCTTTCCTTAATGTTTCATTGATACTGGTAATTATTTTAAAAATGTTGCTTAAAAACACAGACTAACGTTGTGGAGCTTCAAATTAAAAAAAAATGTCAAACTTTGATATTTGAGCTACGTAGTAATGTTTGAATGGACAAATAAACAACTTAGGATACAAAAGTTTGGAAATTTATGCTTCCATTGGCAAGATATGAATGAATAAACAATTAGTACACGGGACGAGTACAAAATGGCCTAGATTCACAAACAGTAAGTCTATGGGAGGAAATGGGCAGGTGAATCCGGTCAACTTACGATTTTCACTTTTTAAAAGTACTAAATAATCATCTTGTAGTGCAATTTTTTCAGAGCTTCATTTTTAGACCTTATAAATGACACTTAGAGGGAGGAGAATCATGTAGCTCACAATTATAAACTGTAGTCAATGTTAGCCTGTGGCTTTAAGCATTATGGCCATTTGTTAGCTTTTCTACTACAAACGTAACGGAGAAAAATAATTATTACGATTGTTGAATTTGTACGAATGTGCAAAATTGCAACATTCGCGTGCAAAGGGTTGAGTATTTTTGCTATAACCCGGCCGTACAGCTCTGAGCGCGATGTCAGAGGTTCTCCCTCTATGTACCACATCTGATGGAAACCATTCTGATATGGTGGCGCCATGAACTAAAATGGATTTGTGTAAAGAAAAATGTTAGGCCATTCATAACGTTTAACACAACGTCACCTTGTTTGTATCGATACCTTGTATTTGAGGACGCGTGTGTGGTAGTATGTGTGTGTATGCCTGTGTGTGTGTGTGTATGTGTGTGTGTGTGTGTGGACGTTTGTGGTTGTTTTATGTGTGTGTGTGTGTGTGTGTGTGTGTGTGTGTGTGTATGCGCAACTTGTTTGCATGTTTCTGTCAACAGGTTCAATGTGTGCTAAATTCATTTACGATATTTATCAAATGTACAGAAGTATTTTCAAATTGTATGTTTGTGTGTAATTAAGCACATATACAGCAGGTTATGAGTACTAAAAATAATAAATAATTTTATACACTCTGTTGTTTTCTTTGTATTTGGTATTACTAATATGTTGATGTTTCAGTAAAATTGTTATAATTTATGTAAATAATCTGGTGAGCGTGCTTTTTTAAAAGGTAATTTAGCGATATCAAATGGAACTATGCAGTCAATTAATGACGGGACCATGACGCAATTTCAATTATGCTTGAAATTGCCGAGTCATAACGTAAAAAACAATTTTATTTTATTAGTAAAACGGCGATACACTGTTAAACAAAAGTATTTACTGAATACATTACTAAACAGAACTGCTACAGTTTGATACGTTATTACACAGGGCGATACACTGTACTAGTGGCCAGTAACAATTTTTTGTCTGTGTGAGCACAAACCGGAGATGAAGTTTTGAGTACCGATAGCTACGAACAAATATGATGTTTATGTGTTTCATACAAAAGTCTTTATATGTTATCATTCATGTTGTATTTTGATTGTTTGTGTTTGAAATATTTGATACTAGCTCGTTGACATGATTATAAAGTTATTTCAATACATGAAATGCATACGTATTTGTAGTAATCCAAGCAATCTGGTATAAATGCTTGAACTATATGTTAGTCCTTCGGCGAGATGACGAACTCTAAGGATATAGATTTGCAGTGTAAGATACATTTTACCACGGGTCTGAGGATCGTAATTTTACAGCTAGTTGATGGGGACAAAACTCGTAGTACGAATCAATATCATTTCACAGAATTACCTTTGGGATTAATAGGGAATACTGTTTTTTGTGAGCAGTCATCCTCATGAAACTGCTTTGAACAACAACAAAAAATATACACACCGTAAAATTGATTATATATATGTATTAACAGACTTTAAAATTGTTAAAGACACTAGTTTGAAAGCCCAATTAAAAAAAGTCAACCTTTGCCATCTGACATATCTGACAATGTTTGTATAAACATTTAAGATGGTCTTAATGTCCTTGTAAAATGGGTATAGATAAAAATCGGCACATGAATTATTGTAATCCGACGAAAACTTTGCAACACAATACTGTAGAATAAACTAGAATGGTCGCTGAAAGATTTTCAGATTTTAAAAGCACAAAAATGATCGTATTCAACTGCATTTTTCAGAGCTTCATTTTTAAACTCGAGACACCAGAGGCGTCGATCCTGTGGGAGCAGGGGGGGGGGGCGCCCCCATGAAAATATTGGTGGGGGGGCAAACATATCGATTTGCCCCCCAATAATTTAGACAATTTGAAAAATTCATAATATGCAATGCAAATATATATTTTAAAAAGCATTGAAAAGCACTATAAAACTAGCAAACATGGCATAAAAATACTATTAGACTTACAAAATTGTCAATTTTTCGGCGCGCTTTGCGCGCAAAATTCTGTATTACCATCTGGCGCGCGGAGCACGCCGAAAATTTTTGCCATTTTATCTCTTTTGCCCCCCTCCAATCCGAAACATGGATCAACGCCCCTGTGAAACACTGGTATTATGGGGAATCATGTAGCTCAGATTTTTTTAAAACTGGAAACATTGTTATGTAATACCTTTAACAGACTTTTACGCTGTTAACTTTTGTATGGATAATATGTATATTGTGTGGTACTCTCTAAAAAGTAATGAGTGAAAATATTCACTCTTTGAGGAGTGAATTTCAGAAAAGAGTGAATTTAGAGTGAATTGGGAGTGAAAAGGTATGTTTTCACTCATTTTGGAGTGACTAAAGGATTACTCGAAATCTCCGAGTGATCCGCGAGGTCACTCCAAAATGAGTGAAAAACACACCTTTTCACTCCAAATTCACTCCAAATTCACTCTAAATTCACTCTAAATTCACTCTTTTCTGAAATGCACTCCTCAAAGAGTGAATATTTTCACTCATTATTTTTCAGAGAGTACATATTCACACGTTTGGCATTTACTGAAAAATTTCAGTAGCTGTATGGATATTTAACTTGTGTGTTTTGGATGCATATATGCACCTTTGGTATTTAGAGAGTTAACCTCATCACCTTTATTGAAGATTCTTCATGAAATTGTGATACAGTGTTAACCCGCTGTACATACCGTATTATATAAGATTACACAAACTTAGTGAATACAATTTATGACATCACGATTATATATCAATGCTGAAGACACTTGTTAGTCGGAACAATAGTCACGTCGTAAATATTGATATAGCCTTAAGACATCAATATCGGAATAAAGATATGACTTCGATTTATGTCACATGTATTTAACAGTACTCAGGAAAGGAAAATAATTAGGCTGTAGTTTCATCTAGACAGACCAAATTAATTAAAGCGATTACCTCTGTGCCGCTCACCATAATGTTTTAGATAAAAAAAAGCAGTCGTATCAACAAAACGTACCTTTGTCAGCTGACTTGGTTAAAACAGGCAAATAATTACGGGAGATTTGGGACGTTAATGTTTGTAATAACATGTAATTCTTTCGTAAGATTTTCGATCAAAACATGGTCATAAGCGGCACTGTGGTAATTGGTTTAATTAATTTTGTTTGTCTGGACCTATAGACAAGGTTTGAAGCAGTCCGAACTACCTCAGGCTCTGTATCCAATCTAAATTGAAACACACACAGACGCTTACATTCACTAGAGCATTATTGAGACTCGCAAGGTAACGGGCCAAACTTTCACAGGTAAAACGTCAGAAGTAAATTCACCAGAGGTAAAAGTGTCAAAAGTTAACGTGTCAGAGGTAAACATGTCCGAGTTAATATAGTACAGGTCAAAATGGTGGAGGTAAACATGTCAGTGGCTAAAGTATCCAAGGAAAACAGGTCAAAGGCAAAACTGTCGGAGGTAAAAACGTCCGAGGTAAAAATCCAACGTAAACATGTCACGAGGCGAAAGTGCCGAAGGTAAAATGGCTAGAGATAAAAAATAATAGAAGTAAAAATGTCAGAGGTAAGCACATCAGACGCAAAAACAATCTGCAGTATTGTCTGTTAAAATTGTCAAATTAAACGATAAACAGCTGATAAAGAACTTAAATTTGTATGACCATGACAGAGAGTTGAACCCACATCAAACTAAAAAAATAAAAGCAAATACATGCAGGTTGTCCCGTAAAACTTGTTTAGCAATGGGAAACTATTCACTAAAACTCCGAAGCCGAAATCGTGAACAGTGTACTTGGTTGTAGGTTGATTTTATAGTTTTTTTATAACACAGAGAAGGCACTTTTTATCCTTGTGTTTTACCACTGATATGAGTCAAACTTGTGACACATGCACATTGGGACATTCCCCATTAAGTTACTATTTTCTCAAGTCCACCTGTTCTAGTTTTCTTGATTAAATATTTCAGAGTCGTATTAGCGGTTCTAATTGTAACAAGTAGTGTGTAACAGGTAACAGTGTGTGACCTATTTTGTGTATCAATTCAAGAGAATACATCAGTTGTGAATAAGGTGTATTGTACCATATTCATGAATGCCCGTTGTGCTGTAGGCCTTTTTATGATGCCTTTAAAGGTAAAGTACTAAGTGAAATTACTCGTCTTGAGTTATTCTGTTTTACAGATTTAAGATGTAGAAAAAAAATAGAAAATCACAAATAAACTGCCTTATTGTTGAATTCTCACCTGACAAAGACGTATCACATTCATTTTATTTAATCTGTGAATGAAGCATTGATGTGTACATTTCAGAAGATATATATATATATACACGTTGTGAAGGCTTTCTTGGTGCTGTATAGAGTGCTCGATATCACGAAGACAGAGCGAAGGATAAACAAACAATTAAGATACACACAAGTGGACTACAGGTTCATCGATTAAGGAACCGCAAAAAAGACAAACCTTTGCGACTTGTAACCGTTAAGACCTGGTGGAAAAAAACTGTATAGTTGTGACTTGATGACCAGCGTCGGTGGCCAAATCGTATAACGCCTAAAAAAGTTATGTTGCCCTCAAGCGATCGACACCGTAAAATGCGAAACAAGAGGTGTCGCAGTTTTTATTTATTTTTTGTTCTTTTTTTAGCAGACTCAAAGTATACAAACTCACCGTTTTGGGGTGAAAATGTCAAACTTGTGGGAAGAAATTGTTAAAATTCCTTTCCCATGGCTTAAAACAGCACTTTTACATGCGTTTTACCCATTCAAAAGACTCGTAAAAATATTGGGAAACTCAACTCTCACACAGTTTCATCCTATATATACTTGTTTATGTCGTAAAAACCCAAAACAAAACAAAACAGAGACAAAAAAAAAAAAAAATCGACCGACCGACCCAATTTTCAAAATTTCCAACTTGAGGGCAACATAATTTTTGGTGGGCCTAACATGTCAGCTTTAGTGGGTATGTCACCCTCTTCCTACAGAAATTCATAATCATGGCCAACATTCATTGAAAGCTATACGGTATCAGGTTAATCGTTCCATGGACTAACCCCGAACTGGCTTGCACGTAGCAAGCACGCCGTTATAATAAATGAAGAGCTCGGTTGCAAAAGGTAGTATAAATTCCCCTTTTTTCATCGAATTGATGTTTTGGCATTAACGAACTAGTCTTAACAGCTTTATACACTACTTCTAACTAAATGCTGAATTTTCAATTGGACTGTAAAAAAAAAAAAAAAAAAAAACGTAATGTAAAAAAAAAAATTACGTTTCCAAAAGGTATTATATCCCTTTTAGTTTGGTACTATGTCCACCATCATAGGAAATGGACCAATCAGAGAGTAGTATTGACTTGCCCCTCTTTCTGCATTGAATTTGTGCTTTCTTGCGATCTGCTGAAAACAAATCTGAGGATTTTTATCTGAATAAATAATGGGGAATGAAGGGGAACTCACTGACATAACAGATCACCCGAAAAAAGGGCTATAAATGGAATGGAGTTGGCAAGAACAAAGGAGAAACGGCCGAGAAACAGTGGAGAGAGTCGGTTTCATGTGTATAGTAAGTGTGAGTTCGATTGTGTTGAGTGTGTATGTATGCATGTATGTATGTATGTATGTATGTATGTACGTACGGTATGTATGTTTGTATGTATGTGTGTGCATCTGTGCATGGGTGCCTGACTGTGTGTGTAAGCGTGTGTCTGTGCGTACAGGCCTGTGTGTTTTTTTGTGTATGTGTCCCTTGTTTTCCCAGTTTAATAGTGACCTATTATGAACTCGTAGATATAATTGTTAAAATGACCTATTATTATGAACTCGAAGATATAACTGCTAAAATGGACAAAAATGAACAAATAAACGAATAATAATAATAAACATCCACCCCACCCCTCCCCGCCCTCTTTTCAAAGGGGAACATTGTTCAAAGCAACAGTAGATTTTTGTAAAAGACCAAGGCCGGAAAGCGTTACATCCCACCCAGCGATGTATCCACAATATCTGAGGTGGGCGAATATTCCTGAATTCATGTTTAATGCTTGCCAGCCCTAAAAATCTCATATAGCGCGCGTGGAGGGGTGTGCACTTTGTCTTATTTTGAAGGTGGGTACTGCTAATTTCTCCCCCGGTTCGGCCCTCCCCACCCCTGTGACAAAAAAAATTAATGAATCAGAGAAACATTTTACAACCTTGCATCTTTATAAAGATAATGTGGAATTGTGTTAGATCTCCTCTGAAGACTGACAGATTAAATTGATGCATTGTATTTTACAGCCTGGGATTCTGGGAAATATTAACCCGTTCGGTACGGGAACCAAATGTGCATTAAGGTTAACTCTATGGGATTTTCAGAATCTCGGAGGCAACGGGTTAATTCCAAAAAGTACTAGACATCCGGTTTCGTTTCCAAAAGGTACTATATCCACCCAAATTAAAAAAAAATAATTGATTAACTGATTGCATGGACCCAGGACTGAAATATCTTGCTCTTAGTCTCCAACGCGTTAACTTCACTACCATCAGAAACAGTAGCATGACTTGATGGTGGCCTCGGGGAACAAAAATGGGGGGAGCAACCCCCCATCCCCCCCCCCCCGAGGGTCACCACCCACTTGCTTGTTTTGTGATATGCATCTAGAAACTTCAAAAACTATGATATTGACCCACTGGCATGTGAATTTCAGACAGTTTTTGAAAACAGACAGCTACTAGTATTTTGATTGTGACTGTTACGTAAAAGTTTCAATACAAAAGATGTCAATTGGAGAACATCCATGATAAGACTGTACATTGATATCATACTGTCACTAGGGAACACATTTTTTTTCATTATGTTAGCACCTTGCCACCCAGATTTATTGCTCAATCAGAGCGGTTAAACCATTGTCATCAAAACAAATTAATTAAGCCGGTTTTCTGCCATTTGATCAAAACCATTATCCAGAACAGAAGCCAGTCATTGACAATTGGAGATCTCCTTATCTTCGTTAAAAATCATGTTTCCCTTGTACATGTTATACATATGTGTATTGGTGTTTTGAAAAGTGTGTCTGTATGATTTAATGAACCTTATGCGATCTTAATTCCTGTACTGGTCAACAGCTGTGTGTGACAAATAATGATGAGAATTTGAAATCTCATGAGATTTAACTACAATGATTTTTATACTAATATCATTTATGTCGGTTATGTTCAGACTTTATGTGTGTGTTTGTGTATGTGTGTGGATGTTGATCGTGTGTGTGTGTGTGTGTGTGTGTGTTTGTGTGTGTGTTTTGTGTTTGTGTGTTGTGTGAGTGAGTGACTGAGTGTGTGAACCAGCTGGTGTTGTGTGTGTGCAATGCTCTGTATGTATGTATGTGAACATTATGTGTGTGAGGTGCTGGATATGTATGTATTTGTGTGTGTATGTGTATGTGTTATGTATGTGTGTTGCGTGGAGTGCTGTGTGTGCAGAGAGAGAAGAGGGTGTGTTATGTTGTATTTGTGTGTGAGCTGTGTGTGTGTGTATGTATGCTGTGTGTATATGTGATGGTGTATGTATGTATTTGTGTTGTGTATGTGTATGTGTGTGTTGTATGTTTGTCGTGTGCAGTGTGTGTGTGAGAGGTTTGCTGCTTGTGTGTGCTGTAAGAGAGTGTGTGTATGATATTGTATTTGTGTGTGTGTGTGTGTGTGCTGTGGTGGGCCAGGGGCGATGACTGGGCGCGGGGCGGGGGAATCGGGGACGGCCTGTGTGATTGTGTGTGTGTGAGGTGGTGGGGTTGGATGGGGAGAAGAAGTGATTTGCTCTTCTTGCTTTAATTTCCAAAGTTATTTGTCGAGAATGAAAACAAAGGGACTCATCAGTTTTGGAATAGAGAGTATTTTCTTTGGGGGCAATCAAGCAGACCATAGCGGTTTTTTGGGGCCTATATGATGATATTAAGATTAAACATGTCGATTTGCCCCCGCCCCCACCAATAATTATGACAACTGAAACAAAAATCATAATATGCATGGAAAATATGTTTTTGAAAAGCATTGGAAAAGCACTACTAAAACCATAGAACACGGCCATAAAATCTGTTAAACATACAAATGTCAATTTTTCCGGTGGCGCTTTGCGTGCAAAACTTTGCTTTACGATTTGGCGCGCAGAGTGCGCCGCCCACAATTTGGGCCATTTTTCACTTCTTGTCCCCCCCCCCCAATCCGCAAACAATGGATCGACGCCCTGGAATTCATTCATGCGACTGACCGGAGAAGACACCCCCTCTCCCCCCCCCAAAAAAAAGAAAAGAAAAAATGAATAAAATCACAAAAACAGTTCGTAGTCTGGTTACCGCCAAAAAGAGCTCAAATCTTCCTTACAGTTGGCGGAGGGGCTTTCTTAGCCACACCATTATCACTCCGCTCCAGCTAACGGCCTCTGACCACTCAAATATCGTTATCAACCCTTCTGCTGCGTTATAGAAAGTCGAAATATTTCGTTTCTTAACCGCAACGGTCAAACTTTTTGTTGACCCATGGAAACGGATTGAACCAATCGAATTTTGATCGTTTACAAGTACATTACGGTACGCATGTGTTTGTTTTTCTTGTATTTCCCTCGCAATTTTGAGGGATCGCAATGGAAAAATTGAATGTACCAGTTCACAACAGTGCGGAACTCTTAGTGACAAATTCTCTTGTGAACCACTGGTGGGGTATGCTACAGCGTCGAAACCTACATTGCCGTCACCCGCTGGCGGGTCTGAATATCAACAGTCTTATTTTAAAATGCTCAAAAC
>JZLH01S0247824.1:2015-16888 GCA_001188425.1 Eucidaris tribuloides
CTCTTTTAAATATTGTTTATTTTATAATTAGTTATCCAAATAAATTCAAGAAATCTTATTTTTACCAAAAAATCACTTTACAAAACCTTATGAAATGCTAGTTTTGGGCATAAATATTCCTGTTTTTTGATGAAATTTGTCAGGGACACTTGTGCAATCAAAAACAGCATTGAATAAATTAATTCTAATCAGTGAAAGTAAAATTAATCACACATATATAAATTTAGGCTGAAAACACAATTTGTATTGAAATTGTACATGAAATCACGTTTTTGGTAAGACATGCAAGTATGAAATATTGCTTAACTTTGGAACTGCGTGCCTGGACGTCACAAATGTGGTCTCAAAAGATGCATGAGATTAAAAAAAAAACTTGTGAAGCGCAATGGCAAGCGCTTTGCACGTTTCAGAGTTATCGCGCGAAAAGTTGAAGGGGGGCCCATTAGCTCCCCCCCCTTCCACTCTTTTTAGGGTTTAACTGTACTGCCCTAAAACCTTTGGAGATGATTTAATTTCACTATAACACAGATTCTCCATAGATCCCTGCCTGAGATATCTCATTCTTTGTCTCCAATGGCATAAAAGTTATCCTGACAGTAATAATGATAATAATAATTTTTATTTACACAGGGTAGCCATTTCTGTCAAATAGACTGTTCTCCCATCGAGCCCTGCATATTACCCTTTTCTGTTTTAGAATGCCGAGTGCCTGGCTAGAGAGCAGAAGGTACCATTTAGTCTTTGGTATGCCCGACTGGGGCTCGAACCCTCGACCTTCCGGACGTGAGACGGGTGCTCTAACCACTAGGCCATATGTATGACTATCATTAAATATGATTATCATTAGACTTGCACTTACTGATCTGAACGGCCTCTCGGAGGTCGATGACCTCCATGCCTTCCTTTTCAACCGAAAAGAACGAGAGAGACTTGCCCTTCAGTAAGAACCAAAGTCGACTCCACTGGGTCTGGAAAGAAACAGAATATGCACTAGTTTACAACATTATAATCTTTCAGCACTACAAGAATACCTGGCAGTTCGGGGGAGGGGGTTTACCAGTGATTGTTGTACAAAAATTATGTTTGTCAAGTGCAAAATTAATATTTTTGTTTCCACCACAAACTCTGCACTTTACATTGTTCTCATACAGTCACTATTGTACAATAACTATTTGAGAAATCAAATGGTTATATTTCCAATAAGGCCCCCAAAAATTGTTTGGTTGTACTCGACCGACCAACCGAATGCCATGGGGCTGTCCATTTCTTGTTTTTTTTTAATTCACAACCAAAAACACAGCAAAACTTACATAAAAAAAGATGATAGTATGTCCGACACACAGAAGAATTCTGTGTTCTGAGAGTAGCTGTCTCCGACGTCTGCTTTCATATTCAATACAAAGTTTGTATTGCAGGGATGCAACTGTAAAGTGACAGATTTTTACAAAAGAATCCCAGTATTGGTATTGATCTAAAAAAATAAAAAAGAAACAAAAAGAAAGAAGATCTGACCCATCAATCCTATTTATAAAAAAACGGCTTTTGTAATATAACCAAACAATTTTTTGTTTTTGGCCAAATAGAAATGTCAGGGGTATTGATTAGAATTTGTTCTTCAACCATGTGTATTGTGCAGGGATGGAGTCGAGGCTGACCGTTTCAAGTCACGAGGCCGCTGGAAAAATATTGTTCCCATAGACTTTGTACACGTGACTCGGTCCGAGACCAAGGCCAAGGCCGGCAAAATATGGCCTCGAGGCCGGCCTCAACTCCAATTCTGGTATTGTGGGCATACTCACTGATGTCTGGCCAACCTTCTTCCTCAAGAATCCTGCGTGCTCAAAGTCATGAATGTCTTTCCACATGCATTCAGGAGTATGGAACTGCAAGGAAGGAAAAATTGTATAATATTGTTATAATTTACGAAAAACGGAATTGATAACAAAAAGGAGGAGAGCATAAAGAAGAGTAAAAAGTGGCATCAGAACAGGTCAAAGTGAAGATATACACTTTCTTTGATACATTGATGTTTGGTTGTACATGATGTACTCTCAATTTGTGAATTATGTCTTGCCCATTTTGGGCTCAGGCACATATATTGGGAAGAAATGCTTCTTTTGATAAATTTGGGAATTACGTCAATGTGAAAACACATAGAAGAATTATACAGTCACCATGACACTGAAAGAAAGACAAGTCATTTAATTTCAAATGACAGTGGAGTCAAAGTACCTGAGTTAATTCGCCAAATTAAAAATGTTTATTGTCTGCAGTGGAGTTCTGTGATTATTACAGGTTTTCAAGTATATTAACCCCTTGGGGACGACGGGCTTGTACAGAAGCCGAGTACATTGCACACTCAGAGACGACGGGCTTCTACAGAAGCCCAGAAACTATGTCAAAAATTTTGGTCAAACACTGGATAAACGGTTACGTAGAGTTTCATTACTTAATGCGTCTGTCCCCGAAATTACACATTTTTGACCAGTATAAAATAAGAAAATAAATATTGTGAGAGGAATTTTATCAGAGTACATGGGTTTATATTCCCTTCAAAGTCAACTACGTGCAAATCGCGTCGTCTCTCAATGAACAACAGTGCTGTATAGCATCGAGCCCAAGGGGTTAAGATAAAACCTAATCATAAAATTTTAAAATGAAAAAAAAATTGAATTCACTTTCCTATGAAAAGGATTTGTAAATTATCAATACCAAACAGACATGTAAATTACTCAGGTTTTACATTTTCATTTTGTTTTCAATAATTGATAATTAATGTAGTCAATAGTATGGAATGTCAGTATAGTCCCAATCATGACCTTTGCAAACCCTGAAAAGGTAGATCAGCCCTGAGCAGCTGTTCTCATGTCTTGCAGGGGTCCTCTTCTATACAGAGGAATTAAATTGATAATTTCATATGTCACTTGCATACCTTGACGAGAGCAGACATCCAGTTCTTACGATCATCGGCATCCTCTGCAGCAAAGAGGTACATCCTACCCAGAGTGGTGCCAATCTCAAAGCAGAAGTCATGACTGAAAAAAAGATTGAAAGAAAGATTTTAGAACTGCTACTGATGGTATGCTTTGTTGCAAAACACTAATTCAGGTATTGGAATTTATCAAATCTGAACTTATATTACATGTGTCATACATGCATAATGATAGGTACATACCACATGACATTGCATTCCAAATATTTTGCAAGAAAAGAAAATTAAATGTTTTATACGACATTCCTGAGTTCAGGTTATTTTTCCAATAAATCCTACTATCATTTTTTTTATTTCATGTATTTTTTCTTCATTTTCTGCAAGTTTTATCAATATTTCACTTCATTTCATTGTCTACCCATTATCTATGTGCAGCTACCTACACAAACATATGCCAAATGCAAGCACTTAGGAACAAGAAGAGTTATACATGACAAGTTAATAGGTCATGAGGTATAATTTATCTTTTATTCTATTATCTCTGAACACATTTCAACTACACCCACCTTTGCTTTGTAGTGACATTAGCAACATAGAGTATATCCACGCCTTCAATTCTGTTCTTCAACACCTGAGCCTGTTTTGTATAAAATAGTCATAGAAAACAAAATTAGAAGGTAACAAACAATACATTAATATGTTTTTCTGTGCAGTGTAAAATGTACGGTAAATGTTTGGATACAGGTACATTAACCTTTTCAGTACCAAGCAAAAATAACATTATAAAACACAACATACTGCATGTGGGACTGTAGAGGGTTGTAACAAGTGCTTTTTCAGTCAGCGGCATGTGTCAACAGGTATGCGTAATTGCATAATACCTAACAAATCAGTTGACAATATTTTTCACTTTTGTAAATCTGGTAACTGTAAACTGAATTCTTGATTTAAACTTCAATGAATGAATGAACTCATCAGGGAAACATAAAGCTAGAATCATTCATGATGTATGAATTTATACAAATCTTCACCAATCACAAAGCCTGGGGATGGAATGTCAGTTTTTATGCAAATGAGATACATATTGATCTAAGCATTGTACAATGCTTTATTAAATCTAAATTTTACACTTCTGTTACACTATAGGAGAGTTGTGTACTATTATTATCATTATTACTACTACAGGTGGAGAATCATAAATGTATTTTCATTATCGTCAAATGAAAATAAGTTTCTCTTACTTTTTCATCCTGATAGTAGCTAAATGTACCATGTTCCAGGACGCAATACCGCTTAAGGAAATCTGTGAAAAGACAAGAACAGTGAGTAGAGACATGGATTTGAATTTTATAAAAAACAGTAATGACTTTGTAATTTAAATTTGGTATTAAAGTCAAAACTGCTACATAAACCGTGTGTCAACTAACTGTCAATATTGCCTGTACGAGAAACACAATAAAACATTTCAAATTAGTTATAAATTTATCAATGTTAATTTCCATGTTCGAAATTTAGAAGGGGACAGAATCAAATTTCCATGCCTGACCATGATCAACCCCCTCCCCCCCCCCCCCCCACCTACTGCTAAGAACACATCTACGCCACTGTTCCATATATTCATTCACGGTGACTTTCTAATTAAAAGAAAAAAAACAAGTTATCACTTTTTCATATATTCATGGTGACTTTCTAATTAAAGTAATAGGCTAACATTGTGGAGCTTCAATTTAAAAAAAAGTCAAACATTGATATCTGAGCTATATAGTAGTGTTTAAATGGACAAATAAACACCACACAAAACAGAAGTTGGGAAAGTTATGCTGCCATTGGCAAGATATGCATGAATAAACAATTTCCACTCCAATGGAGGATAAATAGCCTAGATCTACACACATTAAGTCTGTGGGAGGAAATGGGCAGGTGAATCCGGTCACCTTGAATGGTTCTACATTTTCACTTTTTTAAAGCACTAAATAATCATTTTGAACTACAACTTTTTCAGGGCTTCATTTTTAGACCTTATCAAAGACACTTTAAAGAGCATGGAGGATTATGTAGCTCACATTTTTTAAAATCGTGGTCATTGTAAGCCTGTGGCTTTACAAGAGAAAAAAGAAATGATTACATCTAAAACATACCTTTCCTGCTACTCCCAGTCTTGTACAGATATCCCGCCTTGCGGATCTGTTCGTGGATGCTGCCTATACTGCTGGTGAAGTCTTCCTTTGGTGGAGCTGGTGGGGACTGCGGGGAGCGCAACTGCTTCGGTGACCCCTTGGGCGAGCGCCTTCCAGTCTCTTCTGGAATGGGTGACGGTTTCTTCTTGGTGCGTGAGGTGGGAGACCTCTCTTTCGGTGAGGGCGTCGGCGAGCCTTGCATTTGTGGCGTGGGTGAGCCGTGCATTTGTGACATGACTTCGTGCTGATGACTTGAGTACTCTTTGTTCTGTTCTAGCAGTTCCTGAAAGATAGATAATCAAAATACTTCGGATGTAAACTACAAATCCTTTCTGTAGTCAGGAAGTCATTATGTGCTGTTATCAAAGAGGTTAACTGACAGCTAATTGAACGTGAAGACCTGAAAGCATTTTCTATTTTTAGGTTTGAGCTGACCATTTTATGTCACTTTGCTGTAGAAGCATGGCCTTTCAGTTTAAGTACTCGCAAGGTTACGTTGGCATGATGATATAGTTAGGGCTCGACACTAACACTTGCCTACTTGCCCGGGGCAATTAAATTCACAAGTCAGGAAAGTAAAACATCAATAAATGAAAATTTACTTGAATGGGCAAGTAAAATTTGATTTTATATCAGGAAAACATGTCCAAAAATGTTACCGCAAGTGAACAAAATATGTGTGAAATACTGTAAATAAATCATAACTTTTGCAACCTCCAGCATAAAGTAAACTTCTATACCACAGAAAAGGCCTTTAGTGGTTTTAGTTTCATAGTAAGAAATAATGTTTGCATTATACGATACTTTTGGGCAAGTACATTTTTATGTTGGGCAAATAAAAATCTGAAAGTGATAATTTTACAGTGTGGAGCTGTGATATTAATTCCATTGTAATCCTAAAGTTTAACTCTTAATGTGCCGAAGTCGCAGATCTGCACCAAATACAATACATATAAAGTCCATAGAAGTTTAGATCCTCCAACACATTAAGAGTTAACCAGTAAGATGTAAGCAATGGTTCTGGACAGATGACACACGGACGGACACCGCTAAAGATCCCTTTGTCTCACTCCACCTCAGTGACTTGACAAAAACTGTCAGCTGTTGGGTGCAGACAAGTCTAATTGAGGAGAATTACTGATCAGAAGAAAATTTATATTGGACCTTGACCTACTTAAATGTGTTATGAATTATGATTTTAATATGTTTATTTTGTAACCACCCATCATTCTCATTGGCCACCTGTGTGGGGCCTGGTAGCCTCAATGCTAGAGCTTCGGTGAATAATGTACTGACTGGGCTTGTCCCCCAAATTTTCAGAGAACGGAGCAGCAACAGGCTACTGGGCCTCACCCAGGTGGATCTGGCAATTGCAATGGGTGGTAAAAGTTCTTCCCAACTACTGTATGTTTTCAAGTTGTGATAATTCTTACAGCACCTAGAAACTTTCGTAAAAGGTGCTATATAAATTTATTATTATTATTATTATTATTATTATTATCATCATCATTATTATCATTATCACTATTATGATGATGATGAGCAATTCCATGATGGGAAGTACAGTGAAATATAGCTGAAAAGAAATACTGGTACACCTGTACTTACTTTGATAACTGCAGAGTGTTTGTTACCATACACCAAGTCCATAGCTGCAAGGAGTAAGAAAGAAATAAAGGTATATTTGTGAGTCTTTGAGTAATCTTGACATTCTATAATAAGCCTATTCACAAGTTTAGTGTGCAGAAATGTTTTTGCACATTTATACTTTCTCATGCTCAATAGCTTAATATAAACAAATTAAATCCTATCAATTGATTCTGATGTTTGAACAATGATATGGTTATAATTACTATTCATCTATTAATCTTCTGCGAAGAGACTTTTGAAAAGTGTAATTTTTTAGTTCTTGGAAAAGAGGAAACGGAATTCAGACACATACCTGACTTTCCTTCGTCATTGACAGCATGTACCTGTTTATAAAAGTAACAAGTATATAAATACATGAGATTCGATCAAACAAATAAAATAAATAATATTTTATCTACATAAATATATAACTAAATACAAAAATGTATAGATACATATATAAATGACTAAAATAATAATAAATAAATAAAAAATGATAAAATAACAAATAAATATATAAATAAATGAATAAATAAAAATAAATGAACACATAAATACATAAATACATCAATGAATAAATAAATAAATAAAAAAAATTAATAAATACATACATACATACTGTACATACATACATACATATATGCATAAATGAATAAATACATAAATAAATAAATAAATAAATAAATAGATAAATAAATAAATAAATAAATAAATAAATAAACAATAAATAAATGAATAAATAAATGAAATTAATGCATTTGGCACCCTTACGGGATGGAGGCATAATGAAAATGAACATAAACTCGAGAATAATTTTCCACCTGTTCTGTAATATTCTGGAATATTCCAGAATAAAATGGAATTGGGCTAAATTTCAAAAAATAAAATAAATTCATTCCTTGTCAATCACAGTCTCACATCAAGTAACTATATATGTTTATACATTGCAAAAAGCCATATCAACGTGTTAGACATGCTAAGGTGTAGGAATCTTCTATCGCAAATGCGAAAGAACTCTTTTGAGTGGGAATATCTGAATATTCTTGGAATATTCCCACTGTAAAAATTATCTCAGCGTACTAAAATGAAACAAGTAAATGTGTAAAAGCACATTAGCAAATCTTCATACATTGTGTCAATGCAAGATTAAAGTTAGTTGTGTGTCAAAAAATATTTTTTGACAAAATATCTGGGAAGTCAATTCAAAATTATACTAAGTTAGGCAAAACTGAATGGCACCTTACAAAACTGAGGTAAATACAACTTACAGCCAATGCTACAAAATGGCAGATTTCAAGTCCACAGGTATCAGAATTAATACATTTTTTTTGGGGGGGGGAGGAGGGTGGAAAATGGGGAGGGAGGGGAAGGGGTGGATACTTACATTAGCTCCAGAGAAGATATATCGCACACAGTCACGTAGTTTACCAGCCTCCACAGCTTTCAGCAATCTCTGTAACAGAAAAAAACAATCAAATATTTTGAACACAATACAAAACTACGAAGGAATTAAGTCAATTATAGTGTCCAATTTTCATGTTTGATTACTATTTTACATGTACAAGTGTCAGTGAACAAAGTATGGATGGTTATCAGTGTAAACAAGTAAAGAAAAATACATTCTTGTGATTGAAATGCAAACATATGGTCCTCAAGTATGTTGATTACCATGTCAAGTTCAATTTGGTTTATCATCTTCAAATTAACTATGGAGATTATCTCAGGCTGGGGTCTAGAAAAAATATGTGTTATATTGAAATCAAATTGTCTCCAGTGGGTTTCCGAAGACAGTGACCTCATCACCTCTATGACACCAAACTGATAATTTTCCATTCCACTTTTTCATGAATTTTCAGATTTTTTCTTTTACAAGTTTCAATTGTTTCAAATATAACTCTTCGACGTTGGCAAAAATCTGCACATAATGTTGATTACATAGTAACAAGGCAATAGCAAGATTGTGTCTTGCCCACCTGTGACTAAATAACACAAAGGCTACTTTCCCCAAGTACATCCCTATCCCACGTTTGACCTTAAATGACCTTTGATCTTACCATGTGATCTCCAACAGCACCACAACATTATGGTACCCCTAGTGTATCTATCACCCAAATTTGGTTGCCATTGGACCAACGGTTGCCAAGTTATGTGTCATAAGAGTGTCTTGCAGGTAAACTTTGGCCTAAAATGACCTTTGACCTTACCATATGTCCTTTGATGGCACCAAAACATTTAGGTCTCCCAAGTGCCTCTACAACCCACGTTTAGTTAACGAGGGAGCGACGTTTGCAAAGTTATTTATCATAAGAGAGTCTTGACGATAAACTTGCAGGTACTCTTTAACAATGTGACCTCAAATGAACTTTGACTTCACCAAGTGACCTCCGACCGCACCACAACATGATGGTACCCCTAGTACATCTACCACCCAAGTTTGGCTGCCATCAGACCAGCAGTTGCCAAGTTATGTGTCATAAGAGACTCTTGCAGGTAAACTTTAACATTTGTGACGAAAGACAGAAGACGGTAGACGGACAGACCCCATTTGGATCCCTTAGTCTCGCCTTCACCTCCAGTGGACGAGGCAAAAATTGAAAAAATCACAGAATATTATCATGCACATACATACTTTA
This sequence comes from Eucidaris tribuloides, assembly GCA_001188425.1. Classification (NCBI taxonomy): domain Eukaryota; kingdom Metazoa; phylum Echinodermata; class Echinoidea; order Cidaroida; family Cidaridae; genus Eucidaris; species Eucidaris tribuloides. Next base: position 11,387 of record JZLH01S0247824.1, read on the forward strand.
TATACTTGTATTTAGGGTTTCATCACAAAAAATCACATATTAGTCACTCAATTGCAAAACATGATTTTGTCTGTAATGAATATACCATGGTTTCATTCATGATTTTGTAATTTGATTGGAGCTCCAAGATAGGATGAAATTCATATGAAAATGTCACTACCATGCATCATCTTTCGATGACGAATCTACCAAATGCTGGCATTTATTGTGCTTAGCAATAAATTCTCCATTTAGGTATACAAGAATATAAAAACATGAAAATACATAAAAATTTACTTACCCTATCCATATCTGCCTGATTATGTAGGATCTGCTCACAGAACTGACGATCAACGTACTTCTTGATTATAAACATCTTCCTCTGTTCACTGAGAAAAATCAAATAAAAGAAAGGAATCAAACATTACAAATTGCTGAAGTCATTTGTAAATATGTAATTCACATTTTACACAGTTAAAATAATGTGCTGTTAAAGTTGTATATCAACTTCATATATAATCTAGTATTGTTGCTTCACACTTACTGTAGTAAACAACATACTTGAGCAATTACAAAATGAATTAATTTCCATCTAATTGAAGACAATTTTAAGATGTCCTGGATAAAAATGGTGTCACAATAATAAAAGAAAATGTGTGGATGGGGAAAGAAGGTACATCCTGTACAGGACATTTTTTTTTCCACAAACATACAAATAAATAAATAAATGAATAAATTAATAAATATATAAATAACTAAATAAATAAAACTACGAAAGGAAAACAATTATTGCAGTTTTAATAATGTAAGTGTCTGGAATAAATCCAACAGCCTTGCTTTGTGATATCAAACCACAGGCATTGAAATCTAGCTCATAATATGACCAAAGGAATCAGTATCACGCTATGAAACAAACTCGGTCTATTCAAAGGCCAATGACCCATAAATTCACCCATAATACTGAAAAGACTGGGGTATATCGGAGGCTATGAAAATGGAAGGGGAGGGGGGCATCGCATGATGAAAGTTTGTGCTTCAACTGTAGCACAGAGTAAGATAGTGAACAATATTGTAGCACAACTATTATGTCTATGAGATGTTGAGCAACACTGATATGAACGGTCAGTTGGTCGATTAACGTTGCATCATAGGCGTGGCTATCACAATTAATTTCTTTTTCGTCACATCTCATATGTTACCACTCTCCAAACTCGGGCATATTTGGACAACAAAACCCTTACATGTTATCGTCTGGCATGGGCTTAACAGCGTCGTCTGGGTCCAGCAGCTTCTCCCAGAACTGGTTGCTGTTCCTGTTGCCGATGGCGAGGAACACCTCCAGGGCCGACTCCGTGAACGCCTTGACATCCATCTTGAGTGACCTGACCTTTGACATGTGAACGCCCAGCTGCCGGTGGATGCCTGGGGAAGAGAGAAAGGCCAATCAGTGAGAATTGAAATATATGATAATGAGGGATATGATCCAGTTTTACATTGGGTGATTTCAAGTTTTGGATTAGTGTTATTGTTAGTGTTAGTAGATGTCTAGAGCCATTAAACCAAACTCCAACACTGTGACTCGGATTTAATGGCCACTATCGATTCTGTAATCGATAACTTAACACGAGTGTTAATACGAGCGTGACGTTATATCCCTTGTTCAATGAACATGAAAACCGTGGAAAACCTGAAGAAATGTTGTAATTTCTTTATGTAATTAAAACAATCGTACTACAAATGTACATGTAACGCCATCGGAAAGGCATGTACTTCCCTCTTAATTTCATGTACTTGACACATTTCATTATGTCTTAGTTCTTTCACAATCTAAAATATTGTAATTGTTCTTGCCGTTTACCGCGCGCCATCGCACTGCCATACACATTACAACATACAGCTGCGCGACCCAGCTGAGTGAGCCAAGACAAAAATAACACTAACACAAACTTGAAATGGTGATTTCCTGAATAGTGTTAGTGAATGGGACAAAGACATGTAAATCGCTAACACCAGCAACCCAGCTCAGTTCAGCAGACGATTTTCAACATGATCTATAACACTATCTTCCAGAAGTGCGTCATAATTTCGGGGTCAACTCGCTAATACGGATCGATTTCAAGTTTCAGATTAAAGCTCGTGTTATTGTTAAGATAACACTAACACAAACACTAATCCAAAACTTGAAATCACCCAATGTTCTCAAAGCACTACATTACCACAGTCCATAATGCAAAGGACATGGAGTCATCACTGTAACATTCACACAATAAAGACAGAGTGGACTCCATTGCCACAAAGCAATCACAGTACGACTCTTAAGAAAATGTTCCAAATCCACGGAGAGTTCACAGTGTGCTCATTCTGTGGCTCCCAGTATAAACCAACAATTGCTTAAAAATCATGTCTCACTGTTTGGAAAGACTTGAATTCAGAACTTGCCATCATCATCATCATCATTATCACCATCATTATCATCTTCTCCATCGTCATCATCATCATCATCATCATCATCATTATCACCACCACCATAATCATTATCTTCATCACCACTATCACTATCACCACCATCATCATCATCATCATCATCATCATCACCATCAATATCATCTTCTCCATCATAATCGTCATCGTCGTCATCATCATCATCATCATCATCATCATCACCACCACCACCATAATCATTATCTTCTTCACCACTATCACCATCACCATCATCATCATCACCATCATCATCATCACCATCACCATCATTATCATCTTCTCCATCATCATCATCATTATCATCATCACCACCACCACCATCATTACCTTCATCACCACTATCACTATCATCATCATCATCATCACCATCATCATTATCATCATTATCATCATCATATATAGTCCATTAATCCCGTTTTGTGGGGTTGGACCCTTATTTCCTTGATGGCCCTTCTCCACGCTTTTGGGGAATGTGTGTCTATGTGGGTTAGACCAGATGTTCTTGCTATCTTGTTCTACTGTCATCAGAATTACTCTCACATAAGAAAGTGCATTGAGAACACTGGGTTTTAACCCGTTGGAGACAAGTACGAGTTAACTCGTGTCGGGTTCTATGAGAAATGCGTGTTATAGTGAAATCAAATCGTCTCCAACGGGTTAATAGATATGTCAAACCAAAACCAGGAATTGTTCTCTAAGCAAGTTCCAAAATTCCAGAACTCAATATCAACAGGACTTCAAAAACTAGACTACAATGTCTCATGTGTAGACAATAGCTATACTTAACTTCATTCTTTCTAATGGCAGTGATTAACCTATAACTGTTTTGTGCCCATAAGACTTGCTAAGTTTTGTGTTTTGAAAAGCTATGAAATAAAGAATGGGATATTGTCATAAACATTGATTAATTATACAGTGTAAGTACATCTGACACATTTGGCTCATATATAATTGTGAGAGCAAGACTTGCTCCTTTTGTACGATTGCTGCCAATATTTACGCTAGAGGTGGTTTAATAAAAATAATTATGCCATTTGTATTGTGCACATACCCACTGAAAAGAGTGCTCAAGGTGCTGTATACAATGTGTATTTGTTTTGTTTTATTGTCGTCTTTTTGTTGCATGTTTTCAGTAGTTGCAACCGTTTACTGTTAGATTATAGCTGTGAGGAGTTTACAGCTCTCTAACACCCCCCCCAAAAAAAACCCACAGTCCTTATATCATTTAAAGGGTAACCACTTTACACTCGCTATAAAAATGAATACACTGCACACGCATTAGTGTGTATTTACAACAAGCTTTATCTATGATAGAATATGGCATTGGTGAATTATGGGCATATTTTTGTCCTGCATAATCAAATTAAACTAAGTCAATTTAATTATTCATACACGAGGTTCAATGTACTAAAAGTTGTTTTTATTTGTTTTTCTGGCAAACGTCAACTGTGTATTACTTATACTGGCTATAGGGGAACTGACAGCAAAGGTGTAAAGAAAAACAAACACAACCAACACCATTTTCTTTGGGGGTGGGGGTAGGTCTGTGGGGGATTGTTGTAGGGCTGTGGGGATGGGTCCATTAGACTGACAATGATCTATATAAAACTTGTAGGCTACAGGCATTAATACACATAGTCATAGGACTCCTGCATGATGTACCAAATTATATTAATAACCCACTCTATATATTGAGGCGGAAACATATCCCAGGCCTATTTTTCTTCCTACTCCAGCTAATAATAACACAAAACACTGAGACTACAGGTAGTCATGGTTGCAAGATTCTTACTTTCAAAAATACTTGCTAATCATCCACAACAGGTAAATATACAGTGAAACCTGTCTGCAGTGGCCACCCAATCGAGACAGAAAATGTGGTCTTTATAGGCAGGTGGCTGCTATACACAGGTTTTATAACACATAATTTTGTCGCCCGGCTGGCAGAAGGTCGTTAGCAAATGCTCTAAGCAGAAGGGCGTTAACGTAAATTGCCTCTAATTTGAAACCCACAGACTCATTCCATATTTTTGCCTTACGTACTGATAGAAGGATCTAAAAGATCACAATACTTTCATGTGAAATAAGTCAATGGTTTTCACATTACAAGCAATTTACTGTTAACGCCCTTCTGCTTAGAGCATTTGCTGACGACCTTCTGCCAGCCGGGCTGTTAATGCCCTTCTGCTTAGAGCATTTGCCAACGCCTTTCTGCCAGCTGGGCCACGATTTGTCTCCACGGAACATAATTCAGTGGCCACTAATGGAAGATTGTCTACTATAGAATGGTGGTTGCTAAGACAGGTTTCACTGTACAGTTTGAAATTTCTGGAGACAGTAAAGATAGATAGAATTATAAAATATTTAACTCGTAACGTGCCGAAGTCGCAGATCTGCACCAAGTAATACACATGAAGTCCATAGGGGCTTAAATCCTCTGGCATGTTAAGAATTAACTTGAACTATATAATAAGTATATATATATATATATATATAGTAATTTCTGGAAACAGCAGAGACTATTTTCAACTGAAATAACTGAATATCTAACTTTAATTTAGCATGTAATGTATGTTATTTATACACACAGACATACAAACATATTGGCACATAAACACATAAACAAGCATCAACTTTAGTCTAAAATGACCAGCGCTCAAGATAAATAGTCCAAGAGTTAATTATGGATTTTTTTTTTCATTTAGAAGATATGAGCAGCCTTGGTACTTTGATATTTACAGAACACTTACCAGAACACTTCTTGCAAATGACGATGCCAAAGTTCAACGAAACCCAGTCGGGATCTGAACAAAAGTAAATATAACGAAAAGAGTGAAAATAGAATCAGTGTTGATCATCATCATCAAAACATTTTTGACAAAGATATGTAAGAACATTGCAATCACAATTTTTACAATGGTTTGCTTACCTTTGGTCTGGGCAAAGTCTGCCCAAGTCACATAACAATAACAAGTCAATGTGCAAGGGCGAATGACAGTTCCACTGATAATAACAAAACCAAAACATAAAAGGCTAGAATAT